>LN483395.1:327215-368770 GCA_900002565.1 Culicoides sonorensis
TATTTGAAACATTATAAGATTTAGATTAGTCGATCTAGCATACCGACTTATCTTCCAATTAAAAGAAATCAATTATTATCTAATCAATTTCAGATTTCTAGTACTTTAATGGTTCCAAGTATTTCACCTAATGACTCAAAATTAAGTTAGATCCCACAAGCACACTACTTTATCTTCAATTAGTCAGATTTTCCTTGTAATGGGCTTAGATATTTATATGATATGCGTCTTTTATGCCTGCAAATATGAATATGCGTCGTTTTAACATGCAATTTCTCGAAAACTGCGAAAACTGAGCCATCAAAACTCAGACTTCGTGGAACAAAAAAATTTTTTTTTCGAAGCCAAATGCTTTAATATGATCTTAAATGAGCTTTTTCATCAAAAAGTCATTTTGACCAAAAATGTAGGTGCGTCGTTCTTGCCTGCAGGGGCAGTTGTAATATAATTGTATAACTTGACATTGAATTACCAACGAAGAGGAACCGATTATTTCGTCACACACAAAACTACTTTTTTTAATTATTATTATAATGATTACACATAATATTTAAGTACTGTATTTATTTATTTTTTTTTTCATATACTTCCGATATGTGAGCTCAATTCAATACACATTGAGTAAATAATAAATAACTCAGGTGTACTTGCATCAATTTTTTTTTTTTAAATCTATATTTAAATATTTAATGTATTAATTAGAGACTCAAAAAAAATAATAAATTAAAGAGATACAAACATAAAAAAAAATTGTTGGATACTTTTTGATGGTAACTATGATGTTGCTTATTTTGAATACAACATTTAAAGGCGATTCACAGCTCAAAAAATTAAAATGAAAAAAAACATAAAAACAACAAATTAACTCCGATGTTTGTTGTATTGGTGTCATTTATTTTTTTGCCAAATTCTGGGTAACCACAATATTGCATGTAAACTGATTACATCAGCATACGCTCATGTGTTCATCAGTCGAGATAATTAGTAGAAAATTGTTTTTAAATTTTTCCACATTTTATATTTTCATTAAAATACGTACAATCACAAGCTACAATAACAAACATTTAATGACAGATTCAGATAATGAGGTGCGAAAAGTTGGTCAATGTGTTATTTTATAGTAAAAATTAAAATATAAAATGTGTTTGAATTGTAACTTTTGAAAAATAAAATTTAATATGTAAAATTGGTTTAAATTGAGACTATGAAATTTACTCAAGTAATGTTTAGCTATGAAAAAAGTGGAATTTTAACAACGGAATGGTTAATAAAAGTGCATTTCGATGGAATTTCATTTGGCTTCAATGGTGGTTTTCCATGTTTTTTTTAAATTTTGTCATTGTTTCGCTTTGTACGGCTTCCATGATATAAGAAACGACGGCCATTTTGACAGAAAATCCTTCATTTTGAATTTCGACATAAACAGACAGAGTGAGCGACCACAATACTCGAATTTACTTTTAAATCGACGAGCAATGCGCTTAAAATAAATACAAAATTGCATTGAACACCAAATGAACTGTCCTTTTACTCCTTTTTACATTTAATTAAAGGAATAATCAAATAAACCTAGTTTGTATCTTTTTTAATTGAGAAAAAAGCATCTTCCTTTGCCTTAGGCTGTAACTTTGTAAGGATTTTATCGATTTTGGTTTGTTTGAGTTAAAAAATAAAAACAAAAATTAAATCTTCTTTATCTGTAACTTGAGTAATTGAATATAAAATAAACAACTTTGTAACCGCAAGCTTTTAATAAAAAGGTGAGTTAAAGATTTTGTTGAAGAATGGCTATCAATTTTGCCTCAAAGGAGTAAAATGAAAGGATTTAAATAATAAAAAAAATTGCAGCAATACAATGAGCAATTCATATTTTTTTAACAATATTTCTGTTTGTTAGTTTCTCAACTATTTGCTTATTCAATTCTTATTCTTATTTCAAGTTAAAGAAATATTTTCATTATTCTTTGTTCCTTAAAAGCACAAGATATTATGAAACTACACCAACATTTGTCTGTGAGTTCGTAAGAGGATTTTCATTCACTTTCTGAATTTTCTACTGTAAAAAGGCTTAGTGACGCAAAAAAAAAATAATTAAAAAATAATGATGATGTTACATAATTACTTCGTTAAAAAATGAAATATCATTGTCACTTTTTTCATAATTCATAATTTTCCTTCTTTCAATTATGACTCAACTCATGTAAAAGCAGAATTGAATGGAAACACTCCCAGAATAAATGATAAATCTTTTGACTTAGAATTATCCTTACAAATAATTTAATTCTGTTAAAGAGTATAATTAAGGATAATTTGAAGTCTTACTAAGTCTTATATGATTACATGAAGCCATATGTGGATTAACATCAAAGTAAAAGTCATTTCAAAAGGTTAAAGAGTGGGTGTCAAATGTATTATTATTAAAAACTGTAATAAACATCATTAATTTGTGAAAGCATAATACAAAAAAAAATTGAATGAATTCACCTTTAATTTGAATTGGTGTCGAATTAAATTTTCCATATTTCCTCACTCAAACTCACTTCAATTTCATTTTGGTGTACAATATTGACAGAATTTTTTGTCACGTTACATGTATTGACTTGACAAATATTGTGAATTCAAGTATTACATATCACAAAAATTTTCCTTTTGATTTTTCAAACGGAATTAAAAATATTTTTTAAATTTTTAGTGCATTTCGTAAAAACTAATGCACTATTACAGACGACTTGTCTGCCGTCACTCTGAAACAGTGTCACTCTGTCCCACATTTAGCTTCGTAACTCCGGAATGGTCCATGGGAGCGAGGTCGGCTCATGGATGTGGCTCCAGAGCCTGCAGAGTCTGAAAACCGTTAAAAAACGGTTAAAAATTTTAAAAATTACTTTATTTTTTTGTTCGATGGAGGAGTTTACTTAATTGAACTATAACTTATTAGCTTTAAGATTGAGATCAGAAATTTGGCTCCAGAGGTTCCAGAGCCTATAAACGGGCAAAAGCCCAAAACGGGTCCAATCAAAATGCACTTTTCTAAACCGCTCAGTGGCTCGTATTTCTCATTTTTTTTTAATCATACAAATCGATGGAAAACTCACTTACGAGAGAAAATATTCATGATATGAGATAAAAAAAAATTCACATCCCTTCAAAACGAAAATGTGTTTTGATGGTGTGGTTTGTGAATTCCATTATACAAAGAGTTAATATTTTGTTTGTAAATTAGTTTCAGGAAGGATACATCTTTGTATCAATATTTGGTGTATTTTATGTTTGGATGGTGCTTTGCTAATGAAATCCTTCTGTTAATTTGATATAGACGAAAATGGTAAAAGGAAATTACTTGAAACGTGAAGAGCGCTGTTTCACTTAGTCATACTTTGGATACAATATTTTTGGACTTTAAATTTTCAATTTCAATGTTCACGATATTCAGCAAAAAAGTGGGTCTTGATTAAACTTAAATACTCTACTAAGCAAAATTTCAAGAAAACCTTCATTTTTAGAATTTTTTTTCTCAAAAATTTTATGAATTTAAAGTAAACTTTGTACAGCAAAGTTGAAGCTTACATTCGAACGTATAATTTTTTCATATATTACTTTAAACGTTTTCATACAAAAATTTTGAAATTTGCCGATGTCTACCGAAGCTTTTCGATGCGTGCCGATTATTTAACTCAAACTTTTTGCAAGTACACATTGACAGGAAAACAAAAAAACCGAAAAGCACATTTTTTCATATTACATTGACATCTGCCTTGTTTGTTTCAATGTTTACATAATTTTACTCCTAATAATTCTCTTAATACCCATGAGTATGTAGTTCATTACATATCAACACTTAAAATGATATCTTATCCAATTTTTATACATATACAAAAAAAAACACTGAAGAAGTCACTTAATGAAATATTTTTTACTGTAATCCATGTTACTTATTTACAACAACTCTCATGTCAAACTAACTAGAAAAGGATTCAAAAAAGTAAAATTATTTTTAATGAAATTTATTTCAAGTCACGTTTTGTTTAGGTTACTTAAAATTAAAAGCATATCAAATACAAAACAAAGATCAGTAGCATCGAAATTTGCATTTTAATGAATTTTATGAATTTATTAAATTATTTTAATTAATATTTTAATTTCATATCAAAATTCAAATGAAAGTTGAAGAAAAAAATTCCAAATTACATTGAAAACCAATAATATTTGTATTTTTCACTAAAGTATTGCAACAGGTTTGCGTTAGTAAATGTAATAACAGTTACATGTTACATAAAAAATTTTTTTGTGAACAACCAATAATTTTTCTCAACAGATTCTTTTTATTTTTATTATTATTATTCAACCAAAAGGTGTCACATTAAATTACATAAAAAAAAAATAAATTTATAACAGATTTCCGAATTGAAACTCATAAATTGATCAAATATGTTTTCGTTTTCGGTTCATAATAAAATATGATAAGAATTTTGCACGCTCCAAATCAATAAATATACATTTATCACATAAGTAACATCAAAAATTCTAACAATGTCTCCAATAAATCATTTGATATCTTCTTATATTTAGATATTTTTGTAACACCATAAGGAAAAAGACATTGACAAAGGAAGAAAATGATATAAAAATAGTGTCTGTTCTGTACAGTCAAGTCTCCATATAGTGCAAAATAAGCTGTACGTAATGATTCTATAAAATGAAAAATCTGTATCTATAGAAAATGACTTGTCATTATATAGAATCAATACGTAAAGTTTATTTTTCACTCTATGGAGACTATACTGTACGAAAAGTATAAAAAAGGCAACAAAATATTCTCATGTTGTTACAAAAACAGATTTCTTTTTCTTCTTATAACTGTGTAACACATAGACGAACTTTATTACTAAAGAACTGGGGGAAAAAAGGATTTGAAGAATTTATACTTATTTTCTTGTTATTGTGAAACTGAATCTACTTTCAAAGATATTATCATTTTGACTAATATTTTTACATGTGATCAAAATATGTTGATAATGTTCAAAATCATAGAGCACACACACACACACACACACAGTGTGAATTTCATTGTATGGTGACCCAAAGGCATTTCTGCGTAAATATCTGTCATTTTATATTTTCTTTTATTAATCTTCACATGTTATTCCCCATATTTATCATATTTTTTTATTGCTACTCTTTAAAAAAGCCATTCATAGTTGAACATCGAATTGAAGTGAACAAAAATCAAATAAGACATTTATGTCTGAAAGGAAATGAAGACGAGAATATTCAAACATAAAGATGTTAAATGTATAAAAAAGAAATGATGATAAATATCTTTTGAAATTGTATGAAATTTATATTACAAAAAAAGTGTCTTTGAGTTGAATATTGAATGAGAGGCATTTTGAAAAGGGAATGAGTTTTTTTACTGGATTTCAATGAAAATTTGACTTTTAAGACAACTGCTGATAAGAAAACGACTGTCCATTGTCACTTAAGCAAAGGAGAAGCATGAAATATTCCCTACAACTTTGCTGAAGGTCACTTTAACTTAAATCGAGTAAAAATATAGTTTTTTCCTGAAAAAAACGGTTAAATTTCTATTTTTGAATTCTTGTCCATAGAACAGAATTTCACTTGACATTTCATTTTGTATAGAAACACATACGGAAACTCCAAAATTTTACAGTGTGGCTCCGCTCTAACATTAGGCCTAAGGATTAAACTCAGAAACTGGGCTCGGGGAATAGGCTCCAAAGCCTGAAAACGGACAAAAGCCCAAAATGTCTGATTTTTTGAAATGGCGGTTGATTGATTTAGAATTATTAACCCTTTCTTTCCCACGAGCCCCTGGGGGGGAACATTAATTTTAAATGCTTATTCAATATTTATATTTCACTTTTAAATAATTTTTTCTTTAATAAACAGATTTTTTGAAGAATTTCCTTGATATTTTCAGTACATGATATTTAAAAATTCTTACAGGGTTGAAGATATTATGAAAATAATGTCATAAAAACCACATTTTTTATAGCAATTTTTATAGTGAAAATTCTGTACGTATTTCTATAGGAGTTATACGTATTTTTATAAGCTTCTCTTGTAATTTTTTTACTCTACGAACTCGTTTTTTTTAATTGATCATTCATTTTGGGGTCAAAATCTACTAGAAAATATAAAGTTTGATCGAAAATTCCTGCTGGATCTATTTGTGGGAAAGAGAAGGTTAAAATTAAAACTTGATTATATTCAATGAAACGAGTCACATCGAAATGCACTTTTCTAAACCGCCCAGTGGTTAGAATTTCTCATTTTTTCATTAATAAACTAAAAATAAAACAACTTTTTATTACAATTCTCAAATAAAACAGATTTATAATCATAAAAAAATAATCCTTAAGCATACATAAACAAAATATGAAAGAAACAAGAAGAAAAAAACTCAAATAAAACAAATAATTCATTTTACGCAAGAAATCGTCTGTATTGATTCGTGACCAATCACTAAACTTTTTTTATACATATGAAACATGAAAATCGAATATTGATTATGTCACAAATTGAGCTTAGTTTAGCAGAAGGAAAAAGAAGAAGAAGTAATAAAATATATATATCTTGAATATAAACAATCTCAAATAAATCTTTTAAAGGTAACATTTTCAAGAGAAACCACTTCGATAAATTTTGATATTGTTACACATTTTATAATGCCTCAATAAAAGCAGATTTAATCTTTGCAAGCACTTCTTGACTCAGTTTAAAATTTTACAAAAAAAAAAATGTGTGTAAATAACGCACAAAACGGTAAAATGATGGTAATAAATAGATGTCAATGTCTTCTTTCATAGCACGTATCTTTATGTTATTTGCTATTTTTTTTATGTTAACAAGCAGATAAAACTCCTTATCAACATAATTTGAAATGATAACAAAATTTGATTAAATTCAAATTTTTTTTTTATGTAAGCCTTAAATGTTATTCTAAATTTGAATCAAACACCATTAAATAGTTTATTGAGGCATTACCACACACCAAAACAAAACACAATTATTCAATTAAAAATTGAAATATGAAAATTGATATCACACACATTTTCAGTCCATTATTCAATTAAATTTATTACAAAAGATGATTTATTTGAATTGAATACAGTTGTAGGGAAATGTTACACGTTTTGTTGTTTATGAATGAATTATAAATAAATAATTTTTAATTGAAAATTTCATAATTGAAAAATTTGTTCTCAAAATTTGATTAAATGATTCTGTGCTAAGTGATAACCCCGTGCGATTCGCGCTTTTTTGCGATTCGACGTTTTTTAGCGATTCGTAGTTTAATGAAAAAATAAAATTTGAAAAAAATAACCCGGCAAATGCCTCGTAATCACCTCGTATGCGGGGTTATCACCAAGTGCTGCGAGGTGGTTTGCGGGGCGTTTTCAACTTAGAGTGTAGAAAAAAGTTTCTGGATTGCAAATCGACCAGCGACGCGACAACTGTCCTTTGAAATTATTTGGCAACTCATGTACCAAAATAACTCAAAGACAATGTACACAGATAATTGATTTTTAATTATCACAAAAATTTATTGTTTTACAAGCTGAGTCATTATTGACTTGAGCGTTATTCTTCTCCTTATCTTCGTTTATTTTTAATTGTTTTCATATACACTGCCAAAAGCGTTATCTTTTTATAAAAAAATATATAAAGACATTATAAAATGATTATTATGATGTAAAATTGTAGACTTTTATATTTATACAACAAAAATAAAATTATAAAATAAAGTTTATGGATCAAAATCATCAATCATCATCATCATCTTGCAAAAAAAACAATTACTCTACACATCACATTGTACACTCAATTTTTTTTCATCCAAGGTAACTTTGTATAAATTTTTTTTGTGCTTCATTCAACTGTAATTTATTTAAATTAATTAATTAATATCATAAAGTGCTTCATAACAAAGAAGATATACATCAAAAAAAAAATAAAGAGCGCAAAGAAAAAGTTATTTAAATTTTACGTTTTTATTAATGTATCATGAACTTTGTTTGATTTCATGCTTAGTCACTTGTCGTATTTATATAAAAATAAAATGCAACACTTCAAAGAATGTGTCAGGTTGGGTACCAGTCGTGCATCATTTCAATTTTTGAAAAAAAAAAACATTTTATATGTAAAATTATCATAAATGTACTTAATTACAATTTACAAAGTTGCACATTTTCTATTTTTGCCCTGGTACAATAAAATAATAATGATGATAATTATTATACAACGAAGCATTGAATATAAAATAAAAAAAAATATAATCTTCACATGCATACTGTGTGTGTGTGTGTGTGTGTGTGTATGTATGTGACGATATATTTATATGTAAACTGACATCCAAAAAATTAGAGCAGTGAATTTATATATGAATTAATGACGCGCATCATATAGTACAAGTAAAATGTCAAAAACACTCATAATCATCATCATCATCATAATAATAATATTTAATGAAATCTTTCTCAAAGTAAATATTATAAAACTTTTATTTTTATATCATCAAAGCGTTTTAATGTACTACCATGTAGATTACATTTATGAAAATTCTGATGAGAAAACATCAAAAGTACGAAAAAAAAAAACATTTAAATAAAGAAAATTACGATAATAAACTGTAACATAGTGTGAAAAATTTGAAACGATTTTTTCAATTTCATTACTTCCATAGAACTATTTTTTTATTTCAGTTTTTTTAATATTATTTTATCGTTTATTAAGACCAAATATGTTTTTTTAACTGAATACACATTTGCAAAAAAAAAATGTAAATAGAACTCGGTCATAGACAGTCAATAAAAATTCAAATTGGACTGGTCACGGTAACGTAAATGAAATGAAATGATATTCAAAGAATAAAGTTCGTTTTTTGATATGGTATTTTCATCGCCATTTTTGACCTCGTAATATTTGAAGTATCGAAATGATCGGTTGAGTCGAATTGCAGCTTGAAATATTCTCTACAACTTTGCTTCAGGTCACTTTTGCCTAAAACTTAACGTAAATATGATTTGCTTTCTTCAAAGTCGAAAAATGACTGTAAGACATAATCGCCTTTTCGTGAAGGAACCAGATTCCTGTTTTTCTAGACAACAGATTCAATGGGTTCGAACCGGACTCAGCTCACTGATCATGTGCGATCAGACGATGTTGTTACTTTCCTGGGCTCTACCAAGTCTTACAGGATTGTTTTTCGTTCAAGGTGCTAAAGCAGATTTTATTTTCTGTTTCATTGAATATCATGATAAATGTGTATGCACAATGGATTCGTTTTTAATCGGAGTCCAGCTTCTCCTCAAAAATCTGACCCGTCCGTAAAATGTGGGTACAAAAGTAAAATTCTCTCTCAACGAACAGCGCCATATAGTTAAATAAAGTTTTATTTGTCTATAAATATATGACTTTTGAAGCAGACACAACAAGTGTTCCAATAAAGCAAGAGTTAATAAATGTCACTGAATATGTTGTTCTATTTCATTGAGTTTTTTTTCATTGATTAAATTACATTAACGCAGTTTTATTGTTTTAAATGTGATTTTTTTTATAAATTTTGTAATAAAACAATTATTTAGTATCAATAAAATGTCATGTTATAACATTTTTTGTTGTAATTGACTCCTACAGTCTTTAAATGCGGTAATAAATTATTTTAAATCAAGATAATTGTTTTTTTTTTGTGTATTGAACTTTCATTTTATTTTTATTACGGAACTCTGAGCTTACACGTGAATTTTAAATGTTTTTTTTAAATGAAGTGTGTTCTGAAAAAAAAGTATTTTTCTCATTCATGTCACGGTCAAAGGGTGGCTTAACCCTATATTTGAATTTTCTGAAAAAATCAAATTTATTGGCCTTATTTCAATAAAAATCCACAGAAATTTTTTTGAGGTGAATTTTGATCAATTCGATCTAGATGAGCTTCCCAACTCAATTTTTTGATACAATGGTGTTCGATGAGATTAATTTAATCTGTTTTCTGTATTTCTTCTTTTTTTTTGTTTTAATTTTTTTGAATAAATATTTAATTAGTTTAACAAATGAAAACGAATGAAATAAGACAGAATTATACATCTTATCACTTAATTAAAAAAAAAAAAAAATCGCGATAAAATTATCTGGTTTTTGTTATCAGCTAAATGTGTCAAGTTTGCGGAAACTATTACAATATTATTATTATTATTTCAAAGTACACATTCAAAATAAAAAAATAATTGAAAATGAGAGAAAATAAGGACAGAAATCAGTCACTGATAATCCAAAATACATTAGAAACAGTCAACGATTAAAATTTTAAAGACCTTTGGAGCACTCTCGTTATATTTTTCTGGTACGATAAAATTTCTTTTAAATCTCGGCTGATAGTGTGTGAAAACTTTTCCAATTCAATGATTTTCCTTATAATAATAAAAAAAATTAAACATCAGTTGATTAAATAATTTATAAATAGAATTGGCTTGATAATCAAACACGGACTTTATTTATTGATTAAAATAAAATCTAAAATTTATATCATCATAAATTTTAATTCACTCTTAGGTTTAAATTAAATTGAATCAAAATATTTATTTTGGAAGAAATCTTCTAATTTTTCCAAGTACATGAGAGTAAAAGTGTTTGTGTATGTGCATGTGAAATCTTAATTTCGACTTACTTTGTAAAGGCGGCTGTTTATTTACTCAAAATAATAATAATAATATTATTAAGCAATAAAATACTCTAAGAAAAATAAACTAGAGTTTGAGTACCTGTCAAATATTGAGTGTCAATTTCGATGTTGGTAAAATTTCAATTGATGTTAATTTGAAAATTTTGAAATGCATTGTCATGTTATGATGTTTTATGAAGTCGTTTTCATGTCCCACCAGTTTCGTTGATTTTGACGGTTTTATCCCTTTTTGCGCGGGCTTTTAGTTTTACTTTGTTATGTTTTTCTTTTCTATGTAGTATAGGGCCTCGGTGGGACATAAGGACGACCTTGGATCGAAAATTTCTTTTAAAAAAGTTGTTCAGAATTCAATTATCTTTCAATGAAATTTACCGATTTTCGATATTCCGACTTTCTTTTTCTATGAACACCCCTAACGCATAACCTGTTATCAGGTCCAAAAAGGCCACCTCCACATTTGATGCATGATGATGATGATTACAAGATAGCATTACCCACCACAGCCACTTATGTTGGGCTTTTTGAAGGCTATACTGCTAGACCCGAAGAATCTAACAGCATACGCCAAACCACCACCATTGGACCTTAGATTTTATCCTGTCATCCGAAGCAGTCGCATTTTTTTCAAATCAGAATAATTAATATAAATCAATATAACAACTATAAGACTTGAAAAACGCACATTTGGGTAGAAATAATTTTAGCAATTACTAGGATCGAACTCGGCACCTATAAGATGGAATGCGACACATTCACCACTACGCTATGACTACCCCCAAATTTGATGCATACATTTGACCGATATTCGTCAGTCTTGTATCCAAAACATTGCATACATTTCGGAGATTTTAATAAATCCATCACAAATGTTCTGAAATTTTATAAAAGATCATTTTTACAGTAATCCATTGCAATTAACGGTCTTTGAAGGACATTTGAGTCGTTGAATGCATTGTAAATTGAATTTAATTCTAGCTGTTGATAATTTCACAGCAAAAAGCCCAACTGATGACCTGATTGAAAACTATTGTTCAAATAACTTTTAATTACAATTTTATCGTACACTCAAAATCAAATAATTTTCCGTATCAACTAATCAGTGAATATTTTGCTTCTATAACTGTTACAAATGAATTGCAAATTACAACGCAAGTCAACTTAATTAAACAGAATATGATGATAAAATGAACAAGATTAGAGGAAATTATTCTGCTTCTGTTACAACATCAGTGTATGTCAAAAGAATAGAAATGCAAACAATTTCCACCGCAATCATTACGGTTTTTTGCATCAATGCCTCTAAATATATTTATAGATGTTAAATAACTAGTGGAAAATTGAATATACATGTGAGTTAATTAAATGAGCATCAATCATGCATTTTAAATTAAAAATTGTAAATAAAAACCCAACTTGTATCTGTGTAAAAGCAAATTTTTTTTCAAATCATTTATTAGTGTAAATAAAAAAAAATTATTTGTTTTCCTTTTTTTTATTTCATTTTAATTTATGCCTCAAAGCATTCAATGAAATATCTTTTTTTTTGCAAAGATAATATTTGATCAATAATGAAAATAAATGTCTAGAGCAAAACTTTTATTAAAATAATAAAAATAATATTTTTTATGATGAGCAGTATGAAATGATTGCAAATAAAGCTCTTACTATTTATTATTGATTTTTAGTTCTTTTTTCTCTCTTTTATACAATAAAATTTTCCATTTCCTTTTCAATTTGCATAGTTATTATTCTTTCATTTCTTCATTGTTTATTTTTAGAATTTTTTTTTTGTATTATTGGTTAAATATACGATAAATATTTCAGTTTGTATACGTGTTGTATACGTTTAAATAAACAATAAAGGTGTTGGTGGTAAGGTCATGGCACAAACACACACACACATACACACACATAATAATAACAATAAATGAACTCGATGAAAGTGTTAAGAAAAAAATAACTTAAATTTAATGATGAGCTGATTGAATGAAGTTAAACAGACATTTTTATGTAAATTTTTAAGAATTTTATCATATCTTTAATTTTTACAGTTAGAAGAATTTTTAACTGTTCAAAGATAATTGAAAAACTTTATCATTGAAAATTTAATTCTCAATTGATTTGAAAAAAAAAGAACAAGAAAGTAAAAAGCACAACTATTATGGTAAAGTACTTCCCTATAAATTTTCTCATATAATCCATTCATTGGTTGTGTTTTCAATGACAATTAATTCAGTTTGTTTTTTCAATAAAGAAAAATTTTCTATTAGATTACGATCGAGTCACAATATTTATTGATTGTATTAACGTTGCACTTGTTTTTCATTCAATTGTTTTCAATATTTCTTTTGTTTATTTTTTTTTCTCTTACGGAAATTGATAAAAGTGAGTTTTTTTATTGTTATAAATAAAAATAATAAGAAAAAAACTGTGTCAATGGTTATTCTACTCATTGATGCAAGGATTCTTCTTCAAAAAGGGTTTTTAATTGGAATTTCTATGAATGAAAAAAATGAATCGTGAAGTTGAGAAAATATTTGTTAATTTTTTTGAAATAGAGGTGAAAAATTAGAGTACAACGGAAACTTCAAAAGGTGCAACGATTAATACTTCTAATGATGACGAGATGTATGCGAATAGCACCAAAAACTTCATTAGAAATTTTACTTGATATAGCACCATTGCATTTGAGGATCCAGCAAGAGGCTATTCAGACCACCTATAAAAACATTGTAAGTGATAAAATCGAAGATAGAAAGCTAGTCGACGATGAGCTTGTGCGTACAGTACATCTTAGTCGGATACTTACATTTCCGATATTAGACTGAATGATACCAAAACATGATTTCCAAAAAAGCTTTGAAGTCTTAATATCTTTAAGAAAAGAATAATTAAACAACTCAATTAATTTTGAGTCCAAGTCGGTAATCTGTTATACGGATGGATCAAAAATTGAATGCGGTACTGGCTCAGGTGTATATGCCTCAGAGTATAGTGAGAGTTACAAAAGTGCAGGAAAATATGCGACTGTTTTTATGTCTGAAGTACACGCAATTTACCTATGTGTGAAAATATGCCTAGAGGAGAAGTACAATAACAAAAACATTTACATTATGTCCGAAAGCCAAGCTGGACTTAAAGCACTTCAACATTTTAGAGTTAATTCAAAGATTATTAGGAAAATGTTTGGAAAAACTTTAACAACTCACAAAAACAACACATTAAAATTTATCTGGGTACCAGAACATAGTAATATTGATGGTAATGAAGTCGCTGATAGGTTAGCCAGAGAAGGATCAGCATCTACATTTGCAGGAGAAGAACCCCGCTTAGGTATTGCATTAACAACGGCTAAATCTACCTTATTTGAATGGCTCATTGACAAATCATCTTTATATTGAGAAGATCAAAGAAGATTATACCTAAAAGAACAGAACCACGTTCAAGGAAGTGGCTAGGAATGAGTGTAGTTCAGGTGAGGATATTGTTTGCCTTCCTAACAGGACATGTCAGAGTGCTCAAACACTTGAAAATCATACATCTTAGCAATACAGACTTGTGCAAAATTTGTGAAGAAGAAGAAGAGAAAACTGCGGAACATATACTGTGCTTTTGTAGAGGTTTGGAAAACAGAAGAAGGAGGAGTTTTTGTTCTTTGAATTCAGATTGCATGAAATTTATGATTTCTTGAAGAGAATTTCGATTGTGATAAGTGAATATAATCTTGGATAAGTCGCAAGACAGCCCAAAAAAAGCCCAACACTCAGTTGCTGAGGTGGGTATACCCGCTTATAATGATCATCAGGAGGAAAAAATTATTACTTCGAATTTTTTGAAACATATTTTTTTGGGAATTTAATAAACAAATTGATATTCAGTCAAGCGAGATTCATCGAAATGCACTTTTCTTAACCACTCTGTGGGTAAAATTTCTCTTTTTTCTTTATCAATTTTATCCTAATAATTATAGCATAATTAATTTCATTTTTTTTCTTTTATCGCTATGACACGACGACGTTAAAAGTCTTTATTCTGTCAATCAATTTATAATTAAATTATACTTTTAATATTATTTTCATGTCAAAGCAACTTGATCCATATATAAAAGGCAATAAAACTGCTTTTATCAATTTAATAGATTTCTGAATTATGAAATATTTTAATCACTCAATAATTTTTAAAGAGCTAATTAAGATATACACACTTTTTACATTGCCTTCATTAAGATTAATCGATAAAATATATTTAAAAAAAATATATTAATTAGTAAAATTACAGGTTTAATTTGAATAATGACGATAATTAATAATAATTGATTTTAAGTTGAAATTACTATAAAAAGTCAAATAATGCCGTTTGATTATAAGATGTTGAATGTTATTTTTTTTTGTATTTTAAGAGTACTGTGAACATTGAAGCAAATTATTTAGCTTTTGTTTTAGGGTTGGAAGCCCTAAAATTATCAAAGGGAATAAAATGTCGTTAACAGTGCATTTTCGAATGACATTGAAATGTTAACATCAAAATTGACCTTAAAAAACTCGACCACCAATGATCAAAATAATAAATCATATAAATATTATCTAATTTCATTATTAACACTTTGTCGGTTCGTCTGCAAATCATCATAAAATTTTTAACGTTTCCCTAAATGAAAAAAAAAAGACCATCAACAAAAAAAGAGTAAATAAAATACACGTATTATCAAATTATCCAAACAAATATTAAAAATAAAAAAATTATGTGTGTAAAAAATTGTATAAAAAGTGAGACTTGAATAAACAACCCATTATAAGTGTTACTGTTCTCTATATTTATGAAGCTGTGTGATTTTTTTTAATCAACTTAGCTTAAAAATTCTACATGCTCAATTTTTTTTTGTATATATTATTCAATTTAAACCAGAATATGAAAAAAAATTCAAACAGTTTTACCTCTGTTTGCTATTTTATTTTATTGGTTTTTATTATTAAATACAGAAAATCAGAGAAAAAAAAATCGAATTTTATCACTTGCAAATAGATTGTAAACATAAAATGATACGTCATAATGATGAGGCACGCGCTTTCTTATTTGAATATTTCATTAGACACTTTTTGCTTAGTATTTATACAAATTTTTTGTGTAAATACTTTAAAAAAATAAAATAAAGGTAAAAAAAATATTTTAAACAAAATAAATAAAACTTACTGCTAAATTATTTCAAATAAGAGACTTTTAAAATGCATTCATTTTTTGTTTTGTAATTTAAAAAATGTCAAAATGGAGTGTTAGCTGTGAGCACATCTGTTGTTTTTCATTTAAGCTCACATTTTTTTTTCTATTTTTATGCAAAATAAGTTCCGGTGGTACAAGCATTTTGAACAAAAAAATATTTCGAGAGTTTTTTTTATTCATGTTGTTTCATATACTTTTTTTTATTTATAATCGTGTTCACATGAAAATATGAAAATTTCCATGTTCATCTCAACTCACTTTAGGATAAATTGCATTTAAAATGCATAATCATGAACTTACTCTTATAATATGTTTATTTTTTTTCGTGTATATGGGACATGTACTCATATTATTATATGATAAGAGCACTTCACTTTGTTTATTATTATAAATAATTGTATTTTCTTATTTCAAGGGAGCGACATTTTATTTTTTTATTCCGTTATCAAACTAGGTGAAAGTCAAATTGAATTGCGTTTTTTGTTATTATCATCTTTGTTGATGTAAAAATGCATCAATGTCTTTATTTACATAAATGGAAGGCACTCATTGAATTAAAGTTTTATTAAGATCAAGTAAATATAAAATTTAATTTTTATGTTTTTTGTTCTTTTCAGATTGTTTCCAGTTGAATCGATTGGTTCTAGTAAAATAAAGGTAAGTTACCGTTCTTCAAGATCTATTTCGTTATAACGGAGTCAATTAACACTTTTCAGTTTGGGTGTCGAATACACTTGAGTTCGGAAGATGCTCTCGTCATTCAAAAACAGCACATGATTCTGGTTTAATTTGATCTGAAGAGTGCATACGATTTGACCTCAATCAAGTGTGTTCAAAGGGCTTTGCAAAGAATGGAAATGCGTGGAGAGATGTTCAATTTCATTACGAGTCTCATTAGCGGCAGAAAGATAAGAGTGGTTGTTGACAGTAAGATTCCGGTTTATATAGACAACTAATCAGATTTAACCGTACTGAGCTCAGAGTTGTACTTGGTATGATCACTTGTCATTCTACTCTAGACTATCACCTCATTCATTTTGACTCAAGAGATCCAATTAGCAAATGCTGTTCTGATCAAAAGGAGACTGCTGCACATCTGCTTTCTGTATGTCCCAAACATGCCAGATTGCGTAATATCGCGTTGGGTGAGTACTTTCTCAGTATTGGTCCATCATAAAAGTAGAGATGTTTGCCCTGATTAGCTTTCTGAGAAGGTGTGGTCACTTTCATGAACTGAACCAGATCTAGTGGACTCGAGGAACTAGAAGAAGGGACTCGAGAACGGTTTGTAGTAGTCTATTCCATGAAAAGTTGTCTATGAATTGTGTGAAATTTACCCAACCAACTATGATTGAAGTGCCTCCCCCTTAAATTCCTACAATTGTCCAAAGAATTCAATGGTTAGAATTTCTCATTTATTTAATGGACTTTAATTGTTCTGATTTTAAATAAAATTGCACACCTCAAAGTTTTTTTTTTGGTTCAGCTCGTTAACAAAGAAGCACTTCAATCAAAATTGTATCCAGTTAAAAAAATACACACACACATTGTATTGTGATAAATCAAAGTTCAAAAATGTTGTCCATCATTATTTCTACTTTTTGTTGTCATTTGAAGGGTCATTATTATTTTCGATACCATTTTAATTCATATAATGACAGATCATTTCTCTTTTTTGTATCACATATCAATGTTTTCATTTCAATTTGCAAAACATTTAAGTGGAATAAATGAAATTAAGAGATGAAACATGCCATTAAAAAAAACCTATCAAAATAATCCTTCCAAGTCAAAAAAAACGTCTTTTTGTACTCAAAATGACCACATTAAACGACTTTTTATATCTATTTATCAATAATAATGACATAAAGAACCCAAAAAATGTATTATTTCCGGTCAAAGAGTACACACGCATGACGTTTTTTTTCTGTATATTTTGTATTGATCTAATGCGTTTATTATTGTATTATAACATGACCTTATACATTTATTTGATTGAATTTATCGTGAAAAATAAATAAATAAATAAATAGGATTCCATTTAAATGGAAGTGCTCTCATGATATTATTATTATTATTATAATAATGCTTTGAACTGAATAAAAAATTATATTGATTGAGTACTTCAATTTGATCGTTATATTGATAAAGTGACTGTTCAAAATTCAATTTTTTTCCTTTATTTGTGTTTGTATTAAAACTTTTGGAAAACAATATTCAGTAATTTCAGTATTTGCTTTAATATAAAAAAAGGAAGCCAAGACAAAGAAAAATAAGATGAATTACAAGTTTTTTTGGTAAACAAATAAGAAAATGAAAAGTTTACTGATTGTTCCTTATGTTATACGATAATTAAATCAATATTCAATTATTTTATCGTTAAATATGAAAGTTTTTATCGCTAATTTAAAATAAATTTAATCTGTCATGTTTTTTTTTATCAAACTGAAACTGGTCTATCTGAAATTCAATTTTATATTTTTTCGAGGGTAATTTTGAATATTCATCCATTAATGTTTTTTTTGTCTTGTTTTAACAAAACTTTTCCATTTACATTTTTTTTTTATCATTGTCGAGTTCAACATGCCTCATAATTTGCTTTTAGCACACAATAAAATATCAATTTTTAAGCTACATATATCACATGGTTTCTATGAGGCTAAATATTAATGTGCAAGAGTGTCTCCGTTTAATATCAAGGTACATTTAACATGAAACGATTCCCAAAAGATGTCATTATAGCGATTTATTTGAATGTATGATGTTATAGTGAAACAATGTAAAAAAATATGAGAGAGGGCAAAATATATAAAAACAAGAGGGTGAAATACACAATTTTTTTACATTCAGTGAAATTAGGAAAAAAGCGCTTTTATCAGGGTCTGTTCGAGTGACTGTTTGTCAGTGAGATGGATCAGATCAGATGCATACCCGTTATTATCATCCCAGGGTCTTAGCTTTTATCCTGTCATCTTAAGCAGTCACCACCTTTATCTAGCCTTTAACTCAAATTGAGTAGCCAGAATAAGGGACATTTGAGATTGTAAAATTTGAATGGCCAGAGCAAGAATTGAACTGCCAACCTTATGATAGTCCAATTGCCATGAGATGTAGATTCTGTGTTAAATCCAAAATGCCAATTCAATGACTGCAATTTCATAACTTTGCTTTTTAAAACTTTTTTATAACATGAAGCACAATATAACGAGGTGGTGTTTGTTTTTTTTCCCTTCTTATATTTAAGTTGTGGGAATTGTGAGAGAAACATTGTTTTACCACGACGACATTATTTTTAATTACTTTACCTTGTTATTGTTCTTTTATTATTATTACTTTGATATTATTTTATATTTTAATAAAAATTAAATCAAAACGAAAGTGAATCAAAGCTTATCTTATCACATTTCCATAATCACTATAAATAATAATAAAATTATCAGAAAAAATATGACTATTTTATTTATCCAAGAAATGACATTGATACGAAAACTGTTAAATGTAAATCTAGAATAAGAAAAAAATGTATTTTAATGTCTTGCTGTCATGATAAGGAGGTAAATTTTCTTGTAATGTCATAATAAATTAAGAAGTGGTGAATTTATCAGACACATTTCAATGGTAATAAGATTAATTTGGATGGAATTCTAAATGGAATGGTCAAAAATTTAAATTGACAGTTTTTTTGATTGGATTTCGTATTATATTGAAATATAATTTTTATAGTTAAAAAGACTGGGAATTTAGATTTGAATGGATTGATCCAATCAGTGATGACTTAACATTTTCATCAGCCTTTCACTCATACCTATCGAGGAATAGAGACTGGTTATGGTTACCAAGGTGTCACAACGAGCTCACAAAGAACCGTATACTGATTGTTGGTGCGACTATTTTTAATTCTCTTCCACCAAATTGTAAAAATGAAATCAATATAAAACAACTTTCGTTGGAGACCTCAGATTTTATTCGCAAATCTAACTTATTTGACCATTATGTACATGTTTGACTTAAGCTCTAACTTTAATTTATATTCACAGTTATCTATATCTACTATTACTTTTTCTATTTTATCACTATGCTTGTTGGTGGGTTGTCATTGCTGGTAATGCAACCTAACTGATTATGACATTGACATGATTTGACCTGGACTCAAACTCAACTCAAACCAGGGAGAAAAGTATAAAAATTGACGGATTAAATGCATGTCCATCACAAAAAAAAATCAAACAAATCATCACTTATTCTAATTTTCCACACATTTACTCCCAGATTAAAGGATTAAAATGAATGCCTAAGTCCATATCAGTTTATAAAATAAGAAGCCGTTAAAAGTATTATCACAATACATTTTCTAATAAAAAAAATGTAAGCGCAATGAACGATGCCCCCTAAGCCTAATCATTCATTCATGCAGATAAATGATATGAAAAGCAAAGCAGCCATCAAATTCAAGCGAAATGGTCTATGTTTGTTTGTGTGTGTGTGTGGGATGCATGTGAAAAACATATAAATTCATAAAAAGGGAAAATTAATATCATTGCGGTAATAAACACCAACATTGGCATAATACATCGTAAAAGAACGTGATACCATAAAGCATCATGTTGTATTTTAATATTTTGGATTTATATCATTGGATTATTATTATGATGTGTTGCGCTGTCATAATTTATATTTTGATAGAATTTTACACGTCAGTTGGAAATTAATCAAATCTCCAAATAAAATCACCATTTGCACTTTACATGAGCAAAAATAAACAATTACATTCCAAATCACTTCCATCAATCTCTTATCGATCAATCTATTTTAATTTCTATTATTGCTGTAATAAATTTACATTTTATGTCAATTTATCTCTCTATTCACAGATACACAAAGTAAATTTAAGTTGTTAGATTGTAATAAAATCGGCTCACTAATGATGATGACAATGTCGTAATAATCACATACAGAGAGTGTAAAAAAATAATCATATAAATAAAATAAATATATAAACAGCATTTAAAAATAAAAATAAAAAAAAGAGAGATGTATAAAGAGTGATAAGACAACTGCTGTGTAAATAAAGTAGGCACAATAAACATTTTTTTTCTTCATATTTATTGACCAGTAGCGATAAAATTGACTGCCTACTCTCTTTTTATCATCATCATAAAATTCATAATAAAATGGTGATGAGTGTCATTTGAAATGTGGTTTTGTCTTAACTTAATTTGATCATAAAATCGATATTTTGCATGACATTACCTTAAAATGCTAATTTTAGACTAGTTTTATCACATATTATATCAATAAAAACAAACAAAAGAGTAACTTTAAATTTTTTTTTTTGACCTTTTAAAACCTTCTTTGAAGTACATTCTCATTTAATCAACATCAGTCCACATCCATGTTTACCGTAAAATACAGAACATCTGTTCACATTCTAAACCAAAAGTGGTTATCTTAATATTTTTATGCAAATGTGAAAGGTTTTTGAGCTAATAAAATATGCGAAGTGCCTTTATAATACTTTTACGGTGACATTTACATTTATGGGAACGTAAAATAAAAAAAGTTTTTTTAAAAATAAAATTATGAGAGATGATAATTAAGAGTTGGATTAAAAATTTGTCATTCATTTTGTTGTACGTTGTATAATTACTGTCAATTTAAAATGAAAATAATTTATTGAGCTTCATGAGCAGGAAATTTGAGAAAAAATGTTTGAATGTTATCGTAAACGATTTAAATGAGCGCTTTTAAGTGACTGAATTCAATTCTCGAAAACGCCCTTAGTGCAAATATTCACTTAGGCCCCTAAGTTAGAGCGTGATTGGTTTTGTCGCTAGCTTAAAATTGAGTTTTGCATTTTTTGACCTCCTAATGTATGCAATACATCTTTGATTACTTCAGGAGAGTTGGAGCTTGGAAAATTCTCTACAGTTATGCCTTAAATTTATTTAACCTTAGTCTTTAAAACCAATAATTTTTGACTTTTAACGAAAATTATGCTCAAAATTGTGTTTTTGCATTTTTTGGCCTCTTAATGTATGCAATACATCTTTGATTACTTCAGTAAAGTTGAAGCTTGAAAAATTTTCTACAGTTATGCTTTAAATTAATTTTACCTAAAGGCGTGATTGGTTTCCAATTGTAAGTGTATCTAAGTTGCACTTCGCGGTACGGCTTTTCGTCGCTAGCTTAAAATTGAGTTTTGCATTTTTTGACCTCTTAATGTATGCAATACATCTTTGATAACTTCAGAAAAGTTGGTGCTTGAAAAATTCTCTACCGTTAATTTAACCTTAGTCTTTAAAACCAATAATTTTTGACTTTTAATGATAATTATACTCAAAATTGTGTTTTTGCATTTGTTGGCCTCTTAAAGTATGCAATATACCTTACTTCAACATTTTTTTAAGTGCCCTGGAACCAAGACGAATCAAAATAACGTCAAAAGACTTCATTTTTCCAATTTAAACAGATTTTTGCTTAATTGTGAAAATTTAAAATATGATTATGCATATTATTTTGTTTATTTTAAGCAATTTCCTGTCAACCGTCATATTTTTAGTTAAAATAAACATATTTCCATATTTATATTTAAAATAGGTAATAAAACTAAAAAGCTGACCCGGTTATTCTTTTTCTTTTTATAAAACTTTTTTTTTAATCCTATTTAATTTTAAAATAAATGAAATTTTTATGATGTATTAGCATATTTTTATACCGAAAATATTTTAAAAGCAAAATTAGAAAGTTTCCCTGAAATGATAATACTAGAAGCACTAGAAGCTAATAGATATTAAAATTTATAAATATTTACTAAAAACTGGACTAAAAATAACCACAAAATGCTGGTTTATTTTAAAGTGCTCTTTTTCTCTCTCACTTTCCATAACAAATAATAAAAAAAAACGTGTATTGTTTTTATATTCTTCACCATTATAAAACAAACAATAAAACATCAACAATGTGTGCAAAAAGAAACAAAAAAAATTTAACCAACATAAAATATTGTTTTATTATTTTCATTAAATGCCTGCCACATGATTTTACGATGGCAATTTGATCCCTATCCAGAGTATATCTTTTTGTTTTAATTTGCATTGAATATTCTTGTGTTGGTATCTATGAATTTAATGGAAAATTTTTATGTGAGACGAGAAATTGTGTGGAAACCAAAAAATTGTGTTCTACAAGAAAAAAACTTTTTTGTAAAGATTATCAAAAAAATTTCATTTTGAATCTAGATTTTAGCAAAAAGTGCTTTAACACACTTTTATTCAACGCAATAAAATGTGAAAGCATCAAAAAAAAAACATTCATTAAATTAAAATGAACATGATGTCCAATTAGTCCAATATGGTAATATTTTTAACATAAAAAGTACAAATTGGGCAATCAAAATTGTAAATATTTGGATAAACTTGTAATAAAATCTGGAAATGATGATAATTGCGTTCCCCAGGGCATGTTGTGTAATTTACCTTAAAGGAAACACATTTCGAAATTGATTACTCTCATTTCACATATTAAAATGCATTAAGGTTTATAAATAAATTTTGTTATAGCAAATAACTCATAATCCAAATATTTTGATATAAATGTAATAATAAAACAAAGTCAATTTCACTGAAATTGGTGATATTTCATCGTATTAGGTTACATTTGTTGGTACATTTTCACGACAAAAATAAACATTAAATGTCGGAAACAATCATCACATTATATTTCATCAAATACTAATCTAATAAAACATTTATTATACAAATTGCTCGATGTCATTAATACATAACATGTGAAAAGACTATTATATTACGCCTTCTTCGAATCTTTATCTTTAGTATAATTTACAATAAATATTTCTATATACCGTGTTTTACTTATTAGCTTAATAAAATTTTATTATATTCTATTTACTCACGTAATTAATCATAATAATATCTTCACATGTCTAAATATTCATTTTTTCTCATAAAAATTCATTTATAATATAAAAACAAGAAGAGACATTGAGGGAGTGAAATTATATGGAATAAACAAATATTTAATGAAAGAATCTACACACGTTTCCGTTCATGACTTGGAAACAAAAAAAATTTGTTTAAATGAAGGGAAAAACATGAAATCTTTTGTGAATATACACATCAAAAAGCATATTTGATGTATTTATTTTCATATAAATTATCAATACATTCATAATCTATTAAGTAAATTACTTGTCTGAAGCACACTCGATTATTCGAAAGCCTTGTATTTGTATGAATAGTTGTTTAATGATTATTATTGCTATTAATCATGGACTTGCATCTAATTCAACGTAGTTGGTTAAAGTCAAGTGTTTAAATTTGCCTTAGGTTAAGTTTTACTAAGGCACCACCATGGTCTCAAAGAGTCTTATTGTGGGCACCTTGATTAAAATCGAGTAATGTCTAAGAGTTGTAAGCTTTTAGGCTTACGATGAAACTATTGAATGGATTATGGCCATGCTAAGTCAAAGATACATATTCATGAATCTGGGAATTACTTCATTAACACTTAAGTTTACAAGAGGCCCATCTCTCACCATTGCTTTGGTGTTTTGTTGCAGATACGCTGATAAAAGATCTTAAAACCGGTAACTTTGAAGTTGAGGGTTTTGCTGACGACCTTGTTTTCGGTGTAAGTGGAATCGAACCAAGAACCGTCTCTTCTCGGATAGCTCAAGGCTTAGAAATCGTTGAGAATTGGTGCAGCCACATTGGTTTGTGCGTCAACCCAATCAAAACAGTTTTGGTTCTGTTAACAAAGAAGAAAAACTATACGTCAAAAAAAACTGCCTTACTTGAATGGCTTATTGACAGATCAACTTTGTATTGGGAAGATCAAAGCAGATATCTTTCACAACATGTACACAACTTTATACCTAGGAATAAAAAATGCTAGGAATGAGTAAAGTTCATGTTAGGGTTCTGGTTGCATTTCTAACAGGGTATTCCAGAGTGTTCAAATACTTGAAAACATGCATCTTAGCATTACAGACCTGTGCAGAATTTGTGAAGAAGAAGAAGAAACTGCCGAACATATACTGTGCCTTTGAAGAGGTTTGGAAAACTGAAGAAGAAGGAGTTTTGTTTCTTTGAAATCAACTTGCATGAAATTTACGATTTCTTGAAAGGAATTTCGATTGTGAATATAATCTTGGATAAGTCGCAAGACAGCTCACAAAAAGCCCAACACTAAGTGGTTCACCCTCTGAGTTCATTACGGGTCAATTAGATCAGTTGTCTAGATAATTAGAAATCAGGACTCATCATGAAGAGACCAGTTTGTGTTTGAATTTTCGCCATAACCATGACGGGTCATGCAATGTCACCATATTGCTAAACTCTTATCTAAACCTAATGGTCATCATTTAAAAATTCAATGGACATTTTATTAACCAATAGTAGAAATAGCATCTGTTTGTGGTCCAAACTTAGTGTTACATTTGCTCTTAAATACTTATGCAAATTAAAAGTTTTCTTTAAACTTTTAATTCAATTAAATTGCATTGCAAAGAGAAGTTTATCTAAAGAAACAAATTTTACTCAAACAAGACTTATACAACGTAATATTTGCATATATGCTCACATATTTTTCAAATTAACGGTAGAACATAATCAATGCATATTCATATTTTCATAATCAAATTAAAAATCGATAGAAACACGATTACCGTTCTACAGCATCGTCCAACCATTCAAGATACAATACATTCCATATTTCACTGATATCCAATTATTTTCACGTCTGATAATCAATTTGAGGTAATCTCTAATAAATTTTTGAGAATTATGAGTATTAAAATACAATTCAAATATGCAATTACCTATTTCAGTTAATTGCCCTTTGTTGTGCTTCTAAAATCATTGTCACATTAGACTGATTGACATTACTGACTAATATTGAGAATATGTAACATCAACAGTATAATTGGTATAATAATTTTAGATGGAAACAATGATGCTGATGTTGATAAGAGTGTTAAAGAAATCCCTTTGTTCAGCTGTAAAATTTAATATTCAATTGCGTGTATATGCCACTAGGGAACAAATTCCAATAATGGCAACCTTGACATAAACCTTGTCACTAAAAATTTATTGTACGACATGGTGTTGGAAAACTTGTGTGATAGTGTGAGCATTTAATAGGATACAAAAAAAATGTAATCTGATTATATTTGCAATGGCACAATACAGTGAGGTTTCAATAATTCTGATGGCTTTCATTAATGGCGGATTTACGAATGTTCTTTAAGATATATGAATTAAAGTCGAATTTCATCAACCGACCCCTTGCGCCATCGGATATCAATTCCAGGTTTTCATGTTCTTGAAAGAATTTCGTTTTTTCATTTTTCATAGAAACCCCCTTAGACCATCTGATTATGATAAAGAATATGCACAATCACCCCACTGAATAGACCCGATTACTATGAATCTTAAATTTCAAGGTCACACTTCAAAATAAACTGTTTTTTTCCTTGTTTCACATTTTAATGAGAGTCATCTGTATTGAACGTTGTATCTCGTGAATAAAATATTTAAGTGGCACAAAACATTCACAAATCGAACAAGTAAATGATGGAAGTAGCGTGTTATACAGTAATTTAATTTTCATTATGCCACACATCGTACTTTGGTTACATCAATGTCAAGAGAAACAACGCTAAATTGCTTTTATGTTAATTTTTTTAACTACCAAAATAATTCTTAGAACTAATACGAATAAAAAAAATTTGTTGCAAAGGAAATATTTTTGAAAATTCATCGAAATAATGACAATGGCTATTTTAATTTCACATCTGCGTTCAATAAATCATAAATAATTATGAATTGTTTCGAAAATTTTCATTATTTATCGTTTGACAATGATTTAAATGACTTCCTTCACCATAATCCAATCTAAATTGTTACCTCATTTTTTGTATCTGATTCATTGACATTCAAAGGCAATCTAAAATTTCTATACAGACACATTTCTGGCAATAGTTTTCTAGTAAACTGACATAGAAAAGTCCCTCTATTTTCAATATTACACGAAATTAATTATATAATAAAAATGTTTTAGATACACGCGATAAATAATAATTGATTTACTTGTAACAATACCCACAGTCACACAAAATAAATTGTTGTCACTTAAATCGAAAAACCTTAAAATAACTTTTAATGTCAGTTACTCAATAAACAAACTAATGCAGAGGAAAAATGTGTTATTGTCATGTTTTTTTTTGTGTGTGTTTTTTGTTATTAATTGAGGATGTAACTATTCAGCTAATTTTAATGTAATTTATTTTTAATAAGGCATTGCGTGTCAATTGATAGTCACCATTAAATGGAGACGACTGGTATTTAACTAGGAAAATGGTGAATAAAAGAAATATTTCATGGAAAATAATTTCATTGAAAAAGTTTGGAAGGATTTTTTTTCTCTTCAATTTTTTTGTCGCATTGTAAATCACTGCTTCTTCTTTTATTATTCTTTTAAATACCTGATATATTTTTATTGTGTATCAAACAAACCTTTTTTGTTATTTATTCTTCTGATTTGTACTTGAGCTAAACAATGAAAAAAATAGAAGTAAAACTCTTAAATGCATGAAAAAAGTTTAAATAAATATTAAAAGAATGGAGGCAATTTGTTTGTCTTGTATATTTTTCTGAGAATCGTGTTAGCAAGAATACAGGCAATTACTTAACATTAAAATTATATAATAATAAAAATATAAATAAAAAAAGTGGAGCGAGATGAGTATGATTATGATTATAAAAAGAAAATTTAAAACAGAGTTTTTCTTTTGTAAATGGAAAAAAATACATTAAAAGTGGATTTTAATTTTTAAAGCTCAAGTTAAGATCAACTCTAGAACAAAGTAATCGGATGATCAAATTACACACTGTAAATCTTTTATTAGATCGCGACTAACCGCTGAATTTTCTTACTTACTTACTTACTTTACTTTACGCCTTGATCTTCCTCAGGGTGTCCAGACTGTTCTCATGTTGAGTAAAGGCAATCTACAAAATGTCGCCATCTAGAACGTCGGATTTAAGCGTACCGTTGGTGCAGTGGTTTAGCATACAGTCGTTCGTTCGACTAGATTAAGTAGCTGTGAACGGTGCTCGTTGTTGGATGGGTAACCACCTACCAAAAGTACGCTACATAAGATTGTCATATGTCCGAATCATCCATAGTACTGTTACTATTCGAGAAAAAGACAATTTGCACATTAATTAGACTAAGACAACACTAGTACAAACAGAATGATGTATGTGGATTACAAAAAGCGCAAAATATAAAGTGGCTGAGGTGATCTTGGGAATCTGCGTTCCATTCCTGGCTAGTACGCTTTCATAACATAACAACGTCGGATTGCAATTTGTTTCAGTTCCCCCAGGTTGTTAAATTGTGCCTCATTTGCCTCTCTGACCGAGTTGGCATCAGAGAGTGTGGAGCGTTGCCAGGTGTTTCTTGGTCGACCTCTTCTACGGCTACCTTGTGGGTTGTATAAAAAGGCCTGGTGGCAAAGTTCTGAAGGGTCATTTCGTAAGGTATGCCCAATATAACCAAATTTTCTTCTACGTATCTCCACATTTATGTTTTACATCTCGGCTTATCTCAGCAGTTTTCCATTCGAAATTCTATTCGGCTGAATTTTCTTACATCACAAAAAACCAAGAAAATTTCCAGAAATTTTAAAAACTACAGAATATTTTAAAACTGAGAAAATTTTAAAAATCGTTGAATTTTTCAAAGCTACGCAAAATTGCGGAAGAACTTCCCTAATGGATGACTCTCTGTAAGCACAACTCAAAATTTTGTCTGCTGAAGGCAAATATTGTGTAACTGCATTTCAATTTTCCCATTTAAGATCTTATCTCCTTGTACCATTAACATAATGTTTAAATTGCCTTAAATTGAACACTTGTCATTAAATTAATAGCAAAAGAAAACTAATTTCAATTTGTCTGTCTTTCAATTTTCCTTTTCCTACTTTTCTTTGGGTTGGCAATTTTTTTACCATTTGATCCCAAATTTTAATTGTTTATCTCTTTTCTATTTTAAATAAATGCGACCTCTCTTGAGATAATAATAAATAAGGGACATCATTTAAAAATATAATAAAAAGGTAAAAATTGTCTCATTTATTTTAAATGTCATTAACAGACATATAAATTGTATCTTGTTAACATACACCAAAAAAAAACCATCCCATTTTATTACTCAGGAAACATGAAGTGTACATTTAAACATGTGTAATTAATTAATTTATTACGATGAAAAATCTCCCCTGTAAAATTTGTCAGTTACGACATTAAACTCATGATAATAATTTAAACAATATTTAAAGTAGCGTGCTGTTGACGTGATACATTAATTTAAAATTAAAAAAAACGTCGCTGTTGGTCAAAAATTACATGAAAATCGTATAATAATTTAAAATGTTCTTCAAAAAAAAATATGGATGTAATATTTTTCGAATCCATAATAAAATACATTATCATAATTAAATTTAACACCAAATTTGAACATCGATCGATTTCGTTGAAAGTTGATATGATGGAAATAGGGACCCCAATCGATTATTCGATTAATCGAATAATCGATAATTTTTCGATTATTTCGATTAATCGATTAATCGAATTTTTAAAACGATTAATCGAGTTTTAAGTACTTTATCATTTTAATATTTTTTCTGAAAAAAGGTGATTTTTTTTTTGAAATTTAACGATGGTTTTTAACTTTCTTGTACTGCAGCAAAGTCTCCACACTACGGAATATTTTTAAAACGTAATTCTCTATAACATATTTTTTTATAAAACGTAAAAATTTAAAATAATTTCCGGGTTTTTATCCAAAAATTATGTTATGGAGAATTCCTGAATCTCTATATCATAAAGACAGCGGCAGAAAAATTAAGTAGCATGGAGACTTTGCTGTATTAAATGAAACACAGTACTAAGTATCATAATCGCACACATAATATTATGTTTCCCGATTTGAAGTTTAAACCCTTTGTTGATTTTTGAATATTTCTGGAAATTATTTCAAAATTTTTCAATACAAAAAGTACAAAAAATATTACACTTTCAAATAGTTCAGTGTGAAGTGTTGATCGGTCAACTTAAAAAGTCTGTTTTAATTTAACCATACAATATTTTTAATGGAAAAAATGTATCGATAGTCAACAGAATACACTCGTAGCTCCAAATCGCACAACTTTCAGATTTAAAATTGAAAAATTTCAGGAATATTAGAAGCTTCATAGATTATGAACTGTGTGTTTTTAAAAAGATGGAAATAAATAATTCAATTCATCACAGGAGTTTGAGCTCTTTTTGGAAATAAAGTGTCGGAAAACGCATGTTCTGTGTTCTATGTAAAAAACTTTTAAGTGTTCCGTTCTAAACTTAAGAGTTAATTTGACGAAACCTATTCTGAAAATATTCTTCTAAATGTTCTTAAAATATTATTTTTTTAAGCCTCTCTTTCCCAGGAATAGATCCAGCTGGAATTTTTGATTAAATTTTATATTTTTTAGTAGGTTTTAACCCATCAATGAATTATCAATCAAAAAAATTTGGTTATTAGAGTAAAAAATTTTCAAGAGGAGTTAGTAATATACGTATAACTCCTATAGAATTACGTACAGAAATTTCACAATAAAAATTGCTATAATAAATTTTGGTTTTTCTGACATAATATTTTAGACCCCGTAAGATTTTTTTTTAAAATCTAGTACAGAAAATATCAAATAACCCTTCAAAGAATCTGTTTATTCAAGAAAAAATTTTCAGAGAGTGAAAAATATACATTAAAAACGTATTTTAAATGAATGTTCCACCGGTGGGACACTGGGAAAGTAAAGGTTAAGATAGTTCATATTAAACTGCATGCAGTTATAGAAAAAATAAGTTTTATTAATCAAGTAAATGACTTAGAATTAATACAAAAAAAATATAAATCCAATATTTTCGATTAATCGTTTTTTTCGATTAATCGATTTTTTTTGAATTTCGATTATCGATTAATCGATAATTTTGAAAATCGATTAATTTGGAGTCCCTAGATGGAAAGAGATCCATTTTAATCATTATTTATGATAAAAACAAAGAAAACAAGAGAGTGTATCATTAACCACTTTATTTTCACAAACCCCTTTTTGAAACATATTTTAAATTTATGTGAAAATCCAAAATAAAAGCAATCAAATTAAGCATAAAATAATCGAATTATCTCGTTCCCTTTTATGTATATACATTTTTCCCATAACACAGCAGCTCAACATTTTTGGCCAAACTTTATTTTATTTTACATAACGAAATTTGTAACAAAATCAAAGTCCCATCAATTACACGTTCGTTTGTCATCCTTGAAATGATAAATTTATTTTTGGTTTGTTACCCTTTTTGTATTAATATGAACAAAAAAAAGAATCACAATTCAAAATATTATGATATTCTTCTGTGTTTTTCTAGTGTATTTTTTTATTTGAGTGAGTGAAATATTAATACCCAATTAAAATTGATTTTGTGTTTCCATTCGATTCTCATTAAAATGTGGAGTTAAATTCCAGGGGTGTACCTTTCACACAAGGTACATGATTGAATGGACTCCCTGAGTGGACAATTTTAAAGACCTTTCTTTTTTTCCTTGTTCCTTGAAACGAATGATTTGACAATTTTTTGACAAAATAATTTCAATGAAATTTTAGGCCTGGTCCTTTTTTTTAATTATCACCAACATCACCACTCCCATGTAAGAGACACAAAAATATAATTGATGATTTCATTATTCAATCATATTTTCAAATTGAAATGAAAAAAAAAGAATGAGAAAAAAAAATCAGAGGAAAAATAATGATGGTAATTTAATGAGAGACAGAGAATTACCTTTTATGTATAATTTTACTTTTAAGTAGCAGTTGAAGGTGTACTTTTACTAATTTTTCCATTTCCTGAATTCAATATTGTTTTTACCTTGTTCGTTTTATTTAAATTGAAATTTAATGTGTATCTTCTAAGGAAACGAAATTTTGTTCTACTGCTTCAAGCGGTAAGTGTGACATCGATGATGATGATAACAAAATGACATGTGGGCTATACTTTTAGAAATGAAGCCAATTTCAAACCACTATCTTTGAACCTCAATTTTAATTCTGTCATTTGCAACAGTATTCAAAATACTCATGAAACAAATATGAATCGTCAATCGGGAGTCATGTTGGCCCAACACTGTTCATTCTCATGATGAACTTTGTTGTTTTTTCGTTGGAAAGAGTTTCATTTGTGATATATGTTGACGATCTTAAGATTCGACGACTGCATGTTTTTACAGTCGGTACATGAAAAATTTAAAACTTTTTGCACTAGAATTGGACATGACTAGAGCATCAATAAACGCAAGTCAGTGACTATGACACGAGCACGACCTTCTTTCAACTTTAACTACTCTTTTTTAAACCATTGTAACTCAAATGACCAATCTCGGAATTATTTTTAATTCTAAATTTGACTTCACTGGCGAACATGCTTTTAGAATTTCTAAAGCTAAATCAATGCTGGACTTTATTTAACGTCAATGCTCTGAATTTCGTGACCCCAGGATCCAATTAACTGTTTTTTATGCTTTCGTTTGTTCCATTCTCGAGTATTGAAGTGTGGTTTGGTCGCCTCATTACCAGCAATATACCACTGGAATTGAGAAAATCCAGAAAAGATTTTTAAAATCCTTCTTTCGTAATCACAACAATCTCAACTATCAGCAAGTGTGTCAAATGTTCAACCCGGAATCTCTGGAAAGTCGTCAACGCTCATGTTTGGTTTTGACATTTTGACTTCAATGTTGAACTGTTCAGAGCTTCTCCTCTCTCTGAAATTGTTTTGTCCAGTTGTGACCACAATACATCCCCGCTTGTTTGAATTCAAAGCTAGCAGGAGAAATTACCCTTTTTACCAACCCATGAATAGAATGATGAGGGAATTAAATGCAACCTGTGATAAAATTGATTTTAGTATTAGTAAATTAAAATTTAAGAATAGAATTAAGTAGTCAATGTTAAATTTTTGTAGTCTAGGGCTTTGCCTGTTGTTGCCAACTTAATGAAATGAAATAAGAAAAAAGGTATAGGACCTGGCTGCCATGTTGCACATTCGAAGTGACGTCGAAATTCCGTGAAATTGTACCAATGACAGTGACATCCATTCAAATTTTACCATTTTCCAAATGTCGACTGTGTCCAGACACCAGACACCTCCACTTCCTTCATTAGTGCTATCTGATAATTAAAAGTGTATAAAAAAATTTAATTAAACGAAATTATTAACACAATATTCCATAGTGGTTTATCAAAAGTGACAATTCATATCTATCAAATTTACATTTAATTAATTTTTCACAGATAATAAAACCAAATAAAACACATAATTCAATGAAAATAATCACATTATAACAATTCATATGAATATTTAATTGTTTATGATTCACATGACATGTGTCCAATTTTTAAAAATGGTGTTTGATTAAGTTCACACACACACAAACACACATTGAACCACATTAATAATTACTTGTTATTTGTAATTCAAATCCCTCTTACACATAAATACAATAATTAAACACGTAAATTTAATTGAAAAATAATATTGTATACACATTTTTCTTTGGAAACACACACGCGTTTTTGATATTTATGTAAATTGATAATTTTGGGAAATGTGATACACACAATAGTAGTTCGTTTAGTTTTGAAATTCAATTAAGTGCTAGTTTTGCAATGCAATCCTAAATTCAATTATGACATAGCATTAATTATCGAAATAGCGAGGAGATTTAGAGATGTTATGCAAAAATAATGATATGCCATTATGTGTATGTTAAATTGAAACACACAAAAAATCGATAAAGCGAAAATGAATGTGAAATTCGGTGTTCTTTGAAATGAATTACGATCGATTTCTTATATAAATTTGAATGTTTGTACAATTTAAAAATTTATTTGATTTTAATTTGAAATTTTTATTTTTCATTTCAGATGTGGTGCACATGCGACTGCAATTGAGTTCAATCAATGGACGACAATAATTTAAGCGATTTTCTAGGAAAATTACGTAATTTGACCAGCTAAGCATAAATTTAATGACGCTCTCTTACTCAGTCATTTTGCATTGTTAAGAGTGCTAAGCAGGAAATAATAATAATGAAAATGCAACAAAACAAAAACAAAAAACAACAGAAATGAGTGTGTATTTGTCAAAGAAAGATCAAACGACTACGATTGAAAAAATGAAATCAAAAACGTATCAAAGAGTATTAAAAGTAAATGAAAGAAAGTAAAATGAACGTATTTTGTTACAATTCAGCTTTAAATGACACCATTAGTGTTAATACTGAAGCCATAGAGTGATGTTTTAACTTTAAGCTTTAATATATATGTCAAGAATATAAAAAAAAATTATATGAAAAAATAGGAAATGAATGAGTTACAGTTATTATAATACCAAAGGAAGTGATAATAGTGAAAATAAATGTATATTAAAGATTCTAGAGCTGGATTCTAATCATAATAAATGAAAAAAGACGTGAATTTTGAAGCCAGCATTATTTAGTTTTGCAAGCATTTCACATGTGAAAAGAAAAAAAAGGAAAAAATAAAGACGAATGATATTTTCTTTATGACATGTCTAAGATACATGACTAAAAAGGCTTCCAGTTAATATACTTAAAGCAAACAAGAGAAGTAAAAATAAAAAAAATTTACAAGACACGTGTGTAACTGAGATAAAATTTCAAAGTGACATTAAAATAAACATAAATTCAGTGTTACAGTGTCATCTGTTTTTTCTTATTTTGGCTCAAATTTTTGTTTTTGTTTAAAATGTTGACGCTTGTGTTATTAAGTCTTCAATTACAATTTGATGAATTTGTCATTGTCATAAATGTTGTATAGAAATTCAAAGGAAGAAGGAAGGAAGGAAATTATAATAAGCTATATTCAAAATTCCATTATAAGATAAAAGCATTTGAATATATAGTAAGGAAAATAAAGTTTCAAGTAACTGTCAAAGTTGTATTGTGTCATCGTTCGAACAAAGGGGGAAGTATTTTTATTGAAAAAGTGAGTGAAATAAGATACGAAATAAGAGAGTTTTTAGAGGCAATTAAAATAAATTCAATTTCAAGGAATGGGGGCTCGATAGATACATGCCCCCATTCCAAATAAAATTTATGGATTCATCGGTAGAACTACTACAGTATTTTGACACAGATCAAGAGTATACAGACGGTTATAGTAACTTTTCAACAATTTGGCCGATATTATCATCATCATCGTCATCGGGATCGGAAATATTTTACTCAACTGTGTTAGTAGAACCTACAACAACGCTCAATCTAACGTTAAATTCGGGCACGACAACAGCGACTGTTGCAGCATCACCATCAGAACCACCATCAACAGACCTGCCTTCCATATCACACATAATCATCAGCATTGTACTATTAGCTGTTATTTTGGGTACAATTATTGGTAATGTGCTAGTCTGTGTCGCTGTTTGTCTTGTAAGAAAGCTGCGGAGGCCCTGCAATTATTTATTAGTTTCATTAGCTGTATCAGATCTATGTGTAGCTGTACTTGTGATGCCTACAGCACTGTTGTACGAAGTAATTGAAGAATGGAAATTTGGACCAGTGTTTTGTGATATTTGGGTATCATTTGATGTGCTTTCATGTACAGCTTCTATATTAAACTTATGTGCAATATCAGTTGATCGTTACTTGGCAATCACAAAGCCATTAGAATATGGTGTTAAAAGAACACCTAAACGAATGATGTTAAATGTTGCATTTGTTTGGCTGGGAGCTGCCTGTATATCACTTCCACCATTATTAATATTAGGTAATGAACATATGGAGGATGGAAAACCAGCTTGTATAGTTTGTCAAAATTTTGGCTATCAAATTTATGCTACACTCGGATCATTTTATATCCCACTAACTGTGATGCTATTTGTATACTATCAGATATTTCGTGCTGCCAGACGCATTGTAATGGATGAAAAACGTGCACAAACTAGATTAGAAAATGCAATTAATGGTGGTGCTGGTACTCCAGGCCAACAACAAGAAAAATCACTAACAGGAAGTGGAAATGTTGTTGTAACAAATGCATCACCACATCACAAGAAATTACGTTTTCAATTAGCTAAAGAACGAAAAGCGTCCACAACCTTAGGCATAATTATGTCGGCATTTACAGTGTGTTGGTAAGTTAAAAAACTTTATCTTTAAATTTCATTTTGTAATTAACTTTATTATAAACAGGTTGCCGTTCTTTATATTAGCTTTAGTACGTCCATTACTAGGAGAAGATTATCATTTACGGACATTAACATCCGTATTTTTATGGTTAGGTTATGCAAATTCACTATTAAATCCCATTATTTATGCAACACTAAATCGTGATTTTCGAAAACCCTTCCAAGAAATCTTGTACTTTAGATGTTCTAGTTTAAACATTATGATGCGAGAAGACTTTTATCATAGTCAATATGGTGAACCACCAAGTCAACGGGTAGTTTTAGGTAATGAAGGTCAAGGTGCCCGTGAAAGCTTTCTCTGAAATTTTGAGTAAATGACTTTGTCTCCCATTAAAAATAAAATCCAAAAATTATTCATATTCAATAATTTTAATTTCATTTCCAGAAAACTTTTTACTTTCACTAGATCATTAAATTCAAAGAAAAATCCACAGACAAAGTCATTAAAAAGTCATCCTTTTTTTATTAAAAACATGAAAATAGATTATGATTCAGGTTTTACAAGTGTTTAATAAAACAAAAAATATACCAAAGACTCAATATAATATTAAAATTGGTAAATTAATAATAATTATTTTAGGATAAAAATATAGGTACTTAAAACATTGTTAGTATTACTAATTTAACAAAAAAAAAATCCATAATTTTCTCAGAATTTACTTTGGATAAAAATAAATAAATAAAAATAAAAAAGCAATTGTTAAATAAACGTTAAATTATGGAGCCAAGACTAAGTATTACATTAAATTAAAAGCACGAAATTATATTAATTTGTTTTCCAATTACTTTTTGAATCTCGATTTCATAATAACAAGGTCTTCTGTTCCTCAAAAATAATAATTCATGAATCGATTCAAACGAAATTGATTAACTTTTGAATTTCATTACTATTTAAAATTGAGTTCAACACCAAAATACAAATTTAAATTTTATTTGAAAACGTAGGAATGATCCTTACAATTACACCAAGGAAAAATAATAATAATAAAAAAACAGACAATCTTTCGTTTTGTTACAAAATATTTATCACGTTTCAAAGTAAGTAGTGTTAAAAACAAATACAAACAAAATTCACCGAAAATAAAACAGGAATACTAAAAATAAAAATAATATTGTAGAAGCAAATAAAATACCTTTTAAATGTCCTCTCAAATCAAAGGATACATCCTTTAGAAATAAAAAAAAACCTTAGAGCACTAGTTGAATTCTTCTTGTCTTTCAAATTTAATAGAATTTCACATAAAATACAATTTTTAACTTGTACAGTAAAAAGTTTATTGAAAAAATTCTTTCTTTTGTTCAAATTTCATATTACACTGATTGACAAAAATTCGTGATCATAAGATGCTTGAGATGAAATAAAGGAAAAGGAGAACATTACATGCTGGTAATAATGATAAATTGTAATATTTTATGGGTCGTAAATATATCAAACAAACCCACTAAATCAAAAATTTGGTTTTAAAATTTTTTGTCCAACGTCTCTTGTCATTGAGTGTCATGGAATGCGTCTCAGTGAATAAGCTTATTAAAAATGTTTGTCCTGATAATCATTTGATGGGTCTATGACAAGGCTAAGCCCCAGTCTCAATTAAATTTTACAATACGGTCATTGATTTTTGTCAAGCAGTGTTTAAATATTTTTTTTATATTCCATATGATAACAGTTCAAAAATTTATTTTACAAGGCAAAAATATGATGATATCAAAAATAAAACCCACAACTATAATAAAAAAAGGAATTTATGAAGGCCTAAGCGATATAATTTAATATAAAAATAAATAAAAAAATTCTAACACGTTGTTAAAGTAAATGATTTTGAAAAAAAAACTAATAATCATAAAAGAAAATATTTTTTAAACTTTGAATTGATTTTTTCTTATTTTAATCATTAATTAAAAACTTCGTAATGCACTTTATTAGGTTGTAATGTAAAAATAAAAATAATAATAATAATAGTGATTGTAAAATGTTTGTTAAATTAAAAAAATAATAATTACACTTCTATTTTTTTTTTTTTGATACAGTGAACGAAAGAAAATTTGTTTCAAAACGGAAAAACGAGGCATTGTTAATTCTTTTCATTAAATTTTTACATTTTAATTTTTATTTAATATCTGAACTTGATTTCTTTAAAAAAAATAAAAATAAAAAAAATACAAGCACAATGTTATAAAATAATTAACTGGTTGTTGATCGTCTGAATTCAAAAACTAAAACTAATTATAAGATGAGATGTGTATGACAGGAAAATTACGTGTATGTTAAAATTAAGAAAGAAATAAAAAAAAATAAATTTATATAACTTTGAAATATGTTTTAAATTTAATGTGAAAAAAATATACTTAAACAAATTTAATGAAAAGATATTATAAGCGTTAAAATGTAAGATAAATAAAGTGAAAACGATATACCTATTAATTATATAAAGCTATTTAGTATAAATATTATTATTAATAATACTAAAACAAAATGTTATAAATATAAGATATAGAAAATAATAATAAATGATAATTATAAGAGAGAATGACACAAAATGAAAAAAAAGAATGATTAATATTTAGAAAACTCTAAGAAACAAAAAAAAATAATAAAAATTGATGGATTAAAAACTTTTTCTTGTATCATTTTAATTTTTTTATCTGCTATCTCTCTAGATATTGGAAGTTTATCTTGAATTAAAAAATAAACATTAATCAAATACAAGAAAAGAAATTGAAATGGTAGGTTTTTTTCTCACTTTTATCGATTTTTGTGCCTATTTTATTATATTTATATTAAACCAAAAACTTTCTATGAATATCCAAACTCATTGTTTTAATAAAAATAAAAAAAAAATATATAATTTAATTTAATATAACAATTTTATTTTTCAATCTGTTTAACTTTAACTTAACCCCTTGACAAATAAAATTTAAATTTATTAAATTGTTTTACACAAACTTATAATGATTAAATGAGAGCTCTTTGGAAAAAATGGAAAATGTTGAATCGAAAAATGCACATTGAAAAAAAAAAGTTATTTAATTTAAAATTTTATTCATAAATATAATTGAATCAGTTTTTCAACAAGTAAGACAATATAATTTATGACAAATGGTTTTATTTCAAATTTATTATCATTTATTTTAAAAATAAAATTTAGATTGTAAAATTTTGTCATTTTTCATATTACTTTTCTGTTGTACTTACTTTACAGAAATTTATGTATTTGATATAAATTTTAACTTGGTTAGGGAGAATATGAATTATTTTTGCTACTAAAACGTCAGTGGAAGCGAGTTTCTTCCAATTATGAGTCAAATCAAATTACTAAGCACTATTTCTAAAATCGTCCATTTTCGAAATTTCAGAAAAAAATCAGTCTTTTTATAAAGTTTTTTAAAATTGAGTCATTTAAGAAAATTTTGCAAAATCCCACCATTTTTGAAGTTTTTTAAAAATTTGTCTATTTTCAAAAAAATTTAAAAATCACATGAAAATCACGGTCACATGAAAAATTTTTGAAAAAATCGCTCATTTTCAATTTTTTTTTAACAGCAATCACATGAGAAAATTATGAAAAAAACGGCCATTTTCGAGAATTTTGAAAAAATCAGTCTTTTTGTAAAGTTTTTTAAAATTAAGTCTTTTATGAAAATTTTGCTAGATTCCACCATTTTTGAATTTTTTAAAAATAAGGCCATTTTTTAAATTTATTTTCAAATTGGTATTAAAAATCAGTTACATGAGAAAACTTTGAAAAAAGTCGGCCATTTTCGAAAATTCTAAAAAAAACAGACTTTTTGTAAAGTTCTTTAAAAATAAGTCATTTAGGAAAATTTTAGGAAGTTATTTAAAAATTGGTCCATTTTCAAATTTGTACTAAAAATCGGTCACATGAGGACATTTGTAAAAAAATAAGTCATTTTTAAAGTTTTAAAAAATAAGGCCATTTTTAATTTTTTTAAAAAATAAGGACATTTTCAAAATTGGTTTTAAAAATCAGCCCTTTTGAAAATTTTGGAAAATTCGATCATATTAAAAAGGGCAATAAAAAAATCTGGAACTGTCACTTGCGGTCTCACCATAAAATTACCATCAAAAAACTCACAAATGATCTCAACAGTAACACAACTAATAAAAAATTAATTAAATCAATTTAATTTTATATAAAACACTTCACAGCTTATTTTTAGACTCTTCAATGCAAACTACTTCAATATTTCATATACAAATTTCATTGAATCTAAAAAATTAAGGAAAAACAAAAATTATTCTGTTTTACATAATTTAATTTATTTAAATTTACAGTAAAAATAATAACAGATGTTGTTAATCAACCGAAATTCTCTTTTGAAGTCAAATATTTAATATTTTTCAAATAAGTCGTACATGTGGTGGTTTGTGGTTAAATCCAACAAATTTACACAATAATTTTTAATGTATGACCTATATTAATCATCATTGCGATTTATGTCTTAATGTCGTTTAAATCTTATTTATTGCAAAAATTGTAGTAAACATTTATTTTTACTGCAATTCTTAATAGACATCATAAAATTTAAATAAATAAATAAATAAATAAAACAAATCAAAGATGTTTTTTTTTTCTTTAAAGTGCACTTATTACTTTAACAGAGAGACAGATGTTTTCTGTGTTAATATTTTATTAAAGCAATTTGTTTATTTATACACATCAAATTAACCCATAAATGCATATGACAAGTCAATTATGATGGTTTAATTCACAATACAATAAAAAAAACAAAGAATTTTTTACACCATGCACTTCCAGAGAAATTTACAAAATTAAATCGATTGACTTTCATTATTCTATATTTTCAATGAAATGAAATATTTATTTGTCTTTTCTCTTTCAGTATGAAATTGCTAGTAAAACAAATATTAAAAAATGACGATAATGATCTGAAATGTCCTGTATTCAAATAATTTATTGTCTTTTTTTTTCTGATTGTGTGCAGTTTATTTATTTAATTAGCATGATTTACTTGTCAGCCCCATGAAAAATAATGACTTTTTCATGATAAATGGGTTGCTCTTCAAATGATGTTGTTTTCTTTTTAGGCTTTAATTAAAATGAATATATAAAGTTATACGGAAGAGAGAGATGAAATATTCAGGGAATTTATTTAAGGTATTTAATGAATGTCCTTAGAAAATCATTTTCATTTTATAAATAAAAAGGGTCTATTATGAAAAGTTTGTATAAAGATACATTTAAATGTGAAAAGAAGATTAACCCTTTCAGACCTGAGCCTAAACCAAAAGACCTGGATTTTTTTTGAATATAAATTCTTAC
>LN483395.1:369329-392853 GCA_900002565.1 Culicoides sonorensis
AAAATTTTTAAAAAATTCTTCAAAGTTTGTCCAATATATTGGACAAAGGACCGAAAGGGTTAACTTGAAGTAAAATAAATTTTTTATCATAAATTTTTGAAATTCAAAGAATTTCTTTTTTGCATGCTTCCGTTCGAAAATGCGCTAAATGTGTTATTTCAATCATTTTTGTACGATATCTTACTAAAAAGTAACATAATTGGCTTAAGGGACTCCTAGGCCACTTATCCGGTTAACTCTACTTCAATTTAATTAAATTTCATTCATTACATGTGCTTTGAGGTGCATGCAAAAACAATTTATTATAAATTTTAAATGAATTTAATGTGTGTCTGTTTTATGAAAAGATTGCTCATTAAACATCAAAAATAAAAGAAATAAAAATATTTCCATATCCTCAGGATTTATAATTAATTTTTACTCACAATTCTCATTATTAAAAAATTGTATAAAATAAAATAAAAATAATGTAAACTAAATAAAAACCGGAAATCCTGAGCTTGCTTTTTGTATTTATCATTTATATGGCTTTTCATTCTAAAGTGAGTGCAAATCACAAATGTCAATTTGACTACACAGCCTCATGGTCCAAAAAAAGAGATGAAACTTTTGTTCTACCAAAATTTTTTTTATCTGCCCTAAAAACCGAAAAACAAGGGTTTCAATACTTTTTTTCTATTTTTCACCTTTAGACTGCCAAAATGACATGGTTTTATATGAAATAAGTTTAATGTTTGTTCTTAAAAGTTGTAGATAATAATTTTGAGAAAAAAGTTTTTATTTACCATTTTACGTGTTTTCATACAAGAAAATCGGTTTTTTGTCAAAACACAATTTGTAGAAAAACTGTTAACATACATTTTTGTTTTTTTCTAATAAAATCGTAATTTCGATGTTTTTTGACGAAAAACCGATTTTTTTTGTATGAAAACATGTAAAATGGTAAATAAAAACTTTTTTCTCCAAATTATTATCTACAACTTTCAAGAACAAACGTCATACTTATTTCATACATAACAATGTCATTTTTGCATCTTTAAGTTGAAGAAGAATAAAAAATTCTGAAGTCCTTGTTTTTCGGTTTTTAGTGCAAATTCAAAAATTTTCGTAGAACCAAAGTTTCAAATTTTTTGATGGACCATAGGACTGTGTACTCACACAGACAGTTGTGATTTGCACTCACTTTAGAATGGAAAGCCGCTTATGTGTAAATTTAATTACAATCCTGTAACAATCAAATAATAATGAATAAATAACAAAAGAAATTTTTTTGATTCATTTAAAACTTTTTCGTTTTATATTTCCTCTCATAACTGACCTTTTTTCTCTTGGTATTTTCATTTTCTTTTAATAAAAATGAAGGATTCTCAAATTTTTGTAATACTTTAATTTTAAGTGTGACATTATCATGTTTTACGATCCTCCTTTTCAAAACAAACAATAAAACATAAGAATTTACTTCAATAAACAACTTCCAATACGTGAATCAATCCAAAAAATTTCTTCAAAATTACCCTTATATTTTTTTTATATTGTTTCATTATATTACGCCCATGCATGGGACGAAAAAGATGGGATACAATAAACATCTTATTTATTGCTTGTATTTTTATTCGTTTTAAGTTTGTACGTGGGCTCAAGATTGGTTTTAAGGAAATAATCGACTCACAAAATGATTTTGCTTAATGAAAATATTGATATGCAAAAAATTTTAAAACGAAATTTTTTAATTATATTTTTTTTAAGTAAAATGACCGAAAAACTCAAATTTTTACATTTAAATTAACATTCCATGTCTCAATCGTCTGTTTTTCATTTAAAATCAATGCAATGAATAAAAAAAAGAAGAAAAATTAATTTAAACGTTAATCCTCGCTCAGAATTGAAACTAAAACTGACATTTGATAAATGGCATCCATGAAAAAGTAATAAAAAACCGTTTTAACAATACCAAAAAACTAGACATTTTCAAGATAAGCTCATTTTGATTAATTCTATTTTTTATTGTGTTGACTTTGATTGTATGACAACACAAAATAAGAAAATGGACCAGTCACAAAAAATTCTATTCTATTATATTAACAAATTATACTTAAAAAAAATCAGTTGCATGAGACGACAGGACACAATTCATGACAAAAAAAAAATGGAAAGAATTTTTTCAATTTACTTCCAAATACATCATGTCAATATTGAATTTTTTTTACTGTTAAGTTTATCTTTTGATTCAATTTTGATCAATTTATTGATTTACTTAAGATATTGTACGTCAAATTGATAATCTGTAATCTTAAAGGAAAACAATAAAAATGATATTAAAATGTCTTGTTTAAGAGATTTATTAAATTAAAAAAGTTTATGAAAAAGAAATTTTTCATTAAAAAATCATTTGAATGGAAACGCCTGGTTTTTTTTATTAATTTTAATTTTATGATTGGATATTAAAATTAAAAAAAAATCACAGTACAATAATTTTCAATCCAATCCAATAACTAAAAAAACACAAAAACTGTCTGATAAATCAAAAGAGATTAAAATTAATGCAATTTTTCCTTACAAAATTAAATTTAATTGCTTTAAACATTTACGATCATATTTAATTTTCATCAAAGCAGATTATAATTAATTTATAATTATAAATTGTGTAATTTTTTGTCAATTTCTTTGTTTGTTCAGCCAAGCGTTTCAATATTGCGTTGATTGTCATGCAATTTTTTTTGCTACTGTTTGTTTTGTAAATAAAATGAGAAATTTTTACCACTGGGCGACTTAGAAAAGTGCATTTCGATGGAACGCGTTTCATTGAATGTAATAAAGTTTTAATTAAATTATTTTATTATTAAATTAATAAAATATTTATTTTATTAAATTAATTTTTTAAAAATTCTCAAAATGGCAGAATTATTCAAAAAAAAACAAAATGGTGGAATTTTCTTCAATTTCCAACAAGGCAGAATTTAAGAAAAATTTTCAAAATAGCAGAATTTTTGAAAAAAAAGTCAAAATGCCGGAACTTTTTTACTTACAGAATGACGTCGGACAAGCCGTCAGAAATAGTGCATTTTTTCTTACGAAATGCACCCAAAATTGCATTATATTTCAATTATTTAATTAATATTAAAAAAATAAAACAAAATAAATAGCAGATTCAAAGCGAAAAAATTTAAATCATCTTTTTTTTTAACAAGAATCGTGTGAATTGTGATTCAATAAAAATTTCAAACGAAAATTAACAAATATCGATATTGGTAGGTGACAGCTTTGTGTTTTTCTGTTACATTAAACGATTGTATACAAAAATTGTGAAAATAAAGAAATATCCAATTTACAAAAAAAAAAGAATTATATGACAATTGATGCCAAAACGCCCTAGCTATTGTGTTTTTAATCAATTTAATTTAAAATACTCTTTTGGCGCTGTTTAAGTGTCTGTCTGTTCCGAATTCCTAAATGAATAAAACTTACATAAAAAAATGTTAATTTTCCAGAACTGCGAAAAATTCGGGGAAATTTCCACAATTCAACGTTTTTCACGTTTTAAGAAATTTTCCGTAATTTGAGCACCTTTTCACGGTTTTGGCGTTTTTGAAAATTTAAAAGTATTTACGATTTTTGAAAACTCTGCGATTTCTGAAAAATGGGCTATTTCGGGAATTATCGACGAGTTATGTACCAAGTAAAGCTCCGCATATGCAGGATGAATTGCCAAGAACCGCGAAGTGATTTAAAACTGATTTCTTGGACCAGGACCGTTAAAAAATTCATCTCAAATCGTTTTAATTTCTTCTAAATTTTTGATTTTAACAAAAAATTTCAGACGTAGTCCAAATGTCTCACAAAAATGCACTCTTGATACCCAATTCATCATCAATTTCCCAATTTCATTGTAATTTTCACATTCACGGATGTTCAATGAAAAAATAGCATAAACACACAAGACCATCAAATTTAAAAGGAATTCAAAGGTATGGTATGTGACAAAGGGTGTGCCAATAATGGATCCTTGATTATATGATCAAATAATATTTATTTCATTGAAATACAAATTTATATGGATTTTGATTAATCGCAAGTCATATTTTTCAAATTAATGTATTTTACATAAATTTTTTTCTTGCCAAATTATAGTTATTTACGATTAGATTCATGATAATAATGGATTTTATTTCGTTAAAAGCAACTGTTACGTTAATAAATTGATGTATCATTTGTTCACACTAACATGATTCAATTTTAATAATAAAATTCATATCAAAATGCTCTCTCTATGATGATTTTGATGAATATTTTTTTACTTCTCTCTCACACAAATTCTGTGACATAAAAAATATACCGGATTTCAATGTGAATTATTTCGCTCTCAATACAAACATTGATAATTTTGTTTTTTTTTGTTTTCATTGAATGTTTAATTGCTACACTTTTGTACTATGACTGTGAGTTTGGTTATAATTCATTTTTCCGGTTTCTACGAATTCAAACTCACACACATTCAAAATGAAATAAGTGAAACAGAGAACTGTATTTCCGGTTGCAGTATTGCAGTTGTTTTGTCTAGGCGTTTATAATTTTGTACAATCAACTTCACATAAATCAAAATATTTTCGTTGTGTATATGACAGTCGAAGCACAACACAAAAAATGAACAAAATATCTGTTCACCAAAAATATGCACTATATATCTGACCTTATTTTTGTCGTTTCATGACCTAAATTTATTTTTATGAAATTTGCCTATGTTATGAAATATGTTGCGATGAATACTCGTTTTTATCCTTATAGTGTTTATAGTTGTATCGATTTATGTCTGGCTTTTTTATTTTTATAGGTATCTATTCAAATAAATTTTAATAATAATAATAAAAAAATATAAAAGAAAGGAAAAAAAATCAAGAAGATACATATTTTTATGATGACTTTATGAATTTTCATAAAAAAGGAAAAGAAAACTGTGATTTCATTTCATCACTTTTAAAGTTCGTGACTAAAATGAAGAATTTTTTTAATATTAATCTTAAATTCATTCAAATGCGAATAATTTAAAGAATTTGTCCTTTAAACAACTTTTTGACAAATCCTCATCCTGTATAATTTGAAATTCGTACGACCTAATTTAAAATTGAAAACGTTTTAAATGCATTGAAAACATAGAACAATCTAACAACAGGTTTAATATAAAAAAAAAATAAATTCAAACATGAATTGAGGAAATTTAACTTAAAATAAATGAATTTTCAATCAACTTTTGACAATATAAAAGATGAGGACCTCTTCAAAAGAAAAATTAAACTTGAATTTCATTTTATTACGTGACAATTTTGGAAGTTGTATGAAATTTAAAATTTTATCACATCACATAACATCATGTTAAATTGCTACACCGAATTTAGGAGCAATTTTGAGTGTAATTTAGATCAAATAAAAACAAAAATATAAGGAAATTAGTAACATTTTTCTATTAGACAGACAAACACACGTTTTCACAATGTAAACAAAGTTTATTTTTGTTGCTCACACGTTTGAAGGTTAACCAGTGGAAATTTTCGTCTTTTACATGAGTTTTGACCTGGAAATTTGGATCACAAGACAAATCCCATTTATTATAGATTTAGTGTGTGAAAATCACATTTGAAAAAGAGACGTAGATGATGTGATGAAATTTATCGTATAAATTTAAATGAGGGGTGTTTTTTGGCCAATTTACCCAACACACATAATACAATATTGGTTCCATAAAATACCGACCAATATGTTTCAATGTTGGTATGTTGTGATGAAAAATAAAATGTTCACATTTCGAAGACTATTAATGTTAAATCTGTTATTATACATTGTAATGCCATGGCATGCCATCATGATGTGAATGAGGGTGATGAAATGGCTCAAATAATAGTCAGATATATTCATGGTGTTACAATACAAAAAATTCATACTTAGATTCAGTTTTTTTTTAAAAAGAGTATTAATATTGATGAGAAAAGAAGGTGTTTTTTTTATTGTTATGATGGAACCTTTTTCGTTCTTTGAAGTGGTACCAAATATTTTAAAAAAGTATTGTTGAATTAATAAAAGGAAATTTAATTTTCTAATTCTTTGGAATTGTGGTCAAATCTGTATTCGAAAATATGTTTATAGATGGAAATATAGATCAAAGTGGTTTTGCTGTACCTGTAAAAATAGTTTTATGGAAAATGATGACAGTTTGTTCTAAAAATTCTAAGAAAAAAAAAATTTCCAAGAGTTTTTGGAAAAATTGAATAAAAATTTTTTGAAAAAAGTGAATAAGAGTTTTTAGAAAACAGTGAATAAGATTTTATAGAAAAAAAGAGAAAAAGAGTTTTTAGCACCAAAAGTGAATAAGAGTTTTTTCAAAAAAGTGAATAAGAGTTTTTAGAAAAAAGTGCATAAGAGTTTTTAGAAAACAGTGAATAAGAGTTTTAGAAAACAGTGAATAAGATTTTATAGAAAAAAAGAGAAAAAGAGTTTTTAGCACCAAAAGTGAATAAGAGTTTTTTCAAAAAGGTGAATAAGAGTTTTTAGAAAAAAGTGCATAAGAGTTTTCAGCAAACAGTGAATAAGAGTTTTAGAAAACAGTGAATAAGATTTTATAGAAAAAAGAGAAAAAGAGTTTTTAGCACCAAAAGTGAATAAGAGTTTTTTCAAAAAGGTGAATAAGAGTCTTTAGAAAAAAGTGCATAAGAGTTTTCAGCAAACAGTGCATAAGAGTTTTTAGAACATAGGTAATTAGATTTTCTAGAAGCTTTTAACACTAAAAGTGAATAAGAGTTTTTAGGAAAAAGTGCATAAGAGTTTTCAGAAAACAGTGAATAAGAGTTTTAGAAAACAGTGAATAAGATTTTTTAGGAAAAAGTGAATAAGAGTTTTTAGAAAAAAAAAGTGAATAAGAATTTTTATAAAAAAGTGAAAAAGAGGTTTTTTTGATGGACAGACACCACGATTGTCCACAATACACGCATTTTTCAACAAATCCATGGAAAATGTCCTTAAAAATATTTAAATTTCTTTAAAAAAAAAGAGCAAAGACTTCACAAGTTAAAATAAGCATAAATATACAATTTTAAGGTACATTCCTAGTAATAATTTATCGGGACATTTAAGAAGAAATATTATTTTTATAACACATTTTATTCATCGTTTGTAAAATATTGCCAAATTTCAAGTTTAATTTCATTTTAAATTATATTTATTTGGTAAATAAATTATTATTTGTATGGCTGATTTACTTCCAAGAATGTTCACTTATGAAAGAAAATATTGTAAAATTACCTTTTGCGAAAAATGTTGGAACTCTTGCTCTCGGAACTTCTCACTGTTTGTCTGAATTTAAAGTTCGGCCATGTAACGTAACACAAATTCTTTTTGTTATCCTCATCATAAGAATTTCTGGAAATCGGGGCGTGTATAGCTTTCAAATGCAAGGTTCATAATTTACTGATTATTTAATGACAGGCCTTTGTGCATTGAATTGAAATGTGTGTGTGTGTGTGTGTTGGATAACAATTACAGCTTATATTGTTTGAAAATTTCTGATTGATGATGTTTTATTACATTATTTTATATAACTCCCATACCTTGTGAAAATACATCACAGTATTTGACAATGATTGATTACACAAAATAAATACTGTCTGGTTATACAAAAAAAAAATTGAAGTGTTTTACATAATAAATAAAAAAAAATAATACAATTACCAAAAAAAAAACGTAGATGATTGCCATAATTTTCTCTCGGTCCCAACAGCATTTAATACACGCACTCTTATTTTTTGGGAGGTAAGGAAATGAAATTAGGATTTTACCATAATACTTACCTGTGATTTGATTACAGTTAAGAGATGTTAATGCTTGAATGAATACTGTTTACGATGGTTTTATATTTGAGTGTTATGGTCTATTAACTTAATGAATGACAGAAGTACAAAAAGAAATGATTTACAAATGGTTAAATCAAATTTAAGGCGAATTAATCACTGTTTTTTGTACATACTTTTAACGTGTAATGATGATGGTTTGTCAAAAAAAAAAAAAACCAGGAATACTGATTATCCAGGTATTATTTTTCATTTTCCTTAATAGATTCATCAATATTCGTTGAATTTATTTTTTATTTGTCATTATTTTAATCTTTATTAAGGTAGGATCAGTTGGCAATAAATCTTAGATAAGATGACATCGAAATTTGGTTTATGTATAAACTGCTTATAGATGAATCAACTTGGTACTGGAATCTGCAAAGCAATCGTCTTTCTGAACACGTACTTAATCTTATACCCAAATGGTCAGCCACTCGTATTAAAGTGCCTAGGAATAACCACAGTTCAAGTAAGAGTTCTGGTGGACATCCTCACAGGACACGCACGTGTACTAAAACACTTTAAGATAATGAATCTAAGTGAAACAGATTTATGTAGAATATGCCAAGCAGAAGAATAAAGTGCTCAACACATTCTCTGCTTCTGTAGTGGACTTGAGAACAGGAGAAGGAGGTTTTTGGGGTGTTTGAATGGGCAAATAAATCCAACGACCCTCTTTGGAATGAAACTTCATGGTATATGATTTCTTGAAGAAATAAAGTCTCGTTAAAGAAGAATATAATTTAGAGTAAGTCGAATAACAGCCAACAAAAAGCCCAATATAGCAGTGACTGAGGTGGGTATACCCTCCTCTAATCATCATCAACCTGCTCTTAAGTTACACTTAAAATTTGATCCCTCAAGGGTATCATTTTCCCTTAATTATTCTGAAAAAACTTTTACCAACACTCACTGATTATGACAAGTAGTTGAACTTGAACATCGTAACCTCATTATCCTTCAAAAAAATAATAATAATTCAGTCTACCTTTACATTTTAGACCCATAAATTATACAAACAAGTCACAACTCATATTATTATTATTATGAATGTAATCACAGAAACTGAATGAATAAAATATGGAATGAAATGAAATGAAATTCGTCCTAGAAAAATTGTCTAGAGATACGTGTGTTGTCAGGTCATATTTATAACATAAACATGAATTTCTTCTTAAATTGTGATATGAAACCTTTTGAAAAACATCATTATATGTTTGTGTGTCAGACTTGAGGTGTACCATAAAATAGTTAACCTTTTTAAATTTACCTTGACATGGCAGTGTCTTCATGGTACAGCAAATAAATTTTCAAGTAAATGTATGCGAAAAGTTAACATAAATAACATTATTAAATTTGAGTTAGTTTGACAATTTTTTCTTGTATGTGTGTGTGTGTGTGAGTGTGTGTATGTATGTATGTGTTACATTACAGAAACTAACAACAAGGTTATATAAAGTTCAATGTTTGATAATGTTTTCTTGAAAAGTTTGTAAATAATACTTTTTCTTCGTTTTATATGCATAAGAAAAACTGTGTCTTGTGTGAAGTTTCTCTTTTTTTGCTTCAATAAAAAAAATAATTTTATTTAATGTTGTGCTAGAATGAAAATAATAGTTTAAGTTGACACAAATGTGTTTTAAAATTGAACACTGAAAACTTTCTCCTTAACCAAATGGAATAAGTTTCATTGTTGGCATGATACTTTTTCCATGTTTTTACTGTAAAATGCCTTACAAGTACAAAAAATAAGTTTTTTTATCATTTACCGTTGAAATTGCTGCCCATGCACGTTCTAGTGCACTTTAAATGGAAATTTAATCTGATATTCAAGTTCATGACAAGACAAAATGGGTTTGAACCAAATTTTATTGAACATTTTATTAAATATTTTTCAATACATGCTGAATTTTATCATTTTAAATTTATTTCCTTGGTCTGACAGTATCACTATGAATAACTCTGACATCTTGCACCTTCATATTCGGGGTCAAGAAGTTCAATAACGTATCAACTCCTGATCTTGGAACACGATCAAATGGATATCCCATTGGTCGACGATCTGGATATTTTCTATCGCGAATTCCACAGAAGGCGGCAGCTTGATTGCAAGTTCCAACCAAATCTTGATCAATTTTGTCCTGTTCATAATCTGATACCATGACAAATAGTTGGAATTCTTGTCCTTGACCTGGCATACCACGAGGAACAAGTAAGTGTTGAGGCCATCCACAACCACACAAATTGAATTCTTCGGCTTCGGGTGTTCCTGGTGCTGGGCGATTACGATCAACGTTACGGAATGTTTGCTCAAATGGAATTGTAACAGTTGATTCTGTTGATTGCTGTTGAATTATGTTGGTGCCAGGATTTACTGCAATTAAAATAATCATAAAATGGAGTGTTAGCTTAAATTTAATTGGAAACACTTACATTGAACAACAAACTTATCCATTTCAATCAACAATACACGTTGATCACGGAAAAGCATATTAACGCCACGTTCATCTTTCTTTGGTGCCATGTAAACACGACACATTCCAAGACGTGTTTGACCTGTACGATTCTCGATCTGGAATTTATAATTGAATGGTGTGTGATTCAAATGTGTGAATCGAACAAAAACGCTTCCTCTGGGTTGGAAATCAAGACCACGTGAAAAATCAACCTCACTTTGACTCCAGAATGTTTGGAATGTATTTTTCTGTCCCGTAACTGGTTGAACTTCAATTGCAGTTACCTCAATATTTGGGAATGTCAATTGTTCTTGAGTGTATGCTTGTAACTGTTCTTTATATTCCTGGAACAAGTCATCGATGAAAGCATGCCATTTATAGAACATTGGATCTCTCATTGCCGTTGCAGGCTCATTGATCAAACTAAATGATTCCAAATGTTTGTGATTTGGATCATGTGCATATGAAATAATGACATGTCCATTATTGTGGAGCTCACCATAATATTGACGATTTGGCGATAAATCACTTGATTCAATAATATTTCCGAGAAGATCGATACCAGAATCGGTGCTGCCATCTGCTGTCAAAGGAATGCGTTGACCTGAGGTGTTTGTGATAGCACCCTGATGAATTGCTTCAATTATGCGATCACGTTGACGTTCCATATCGGCAACGTCCAACCTTATTTGATCAATTTCACGATTAATGTCTTGCAAGACAATGTTATCGGGACGTGATGGCCATGATCGAGATGCAACGGCACTGTCCATTTTTGGGAAATATCCCTCAGTCATTGGTTCACGGAAGTTATTGAAACGTCTGACACGTGGCATTTGATTTGCGAGACGTTCAATGTTGTAACGAGCAATAATTTGCTGATGAGCATAGAAGAATAACTCTCCACGACGATCTTTGTCAACGAGAGCTCTGTTAGATGCAGTGTATGGATACACTAAATGCCTTTAAAAATTTAATCAAGTCAATAATGTATCATTTTAATTTAAAATTTAATCATACCAATGCCAGTGATGTAAATTTAGTCCAGGATCTTCTCTAAAGTACCATAATCTATGTTCGGGTTCCAAGTCAGATGCCGTATAATCTCGTGGAATTTCAATTGCTTGACGTGATCCAGGTTCATTAACAACAAAAGTCTCTTCTCTTAACTTCCCAAGTACTTTCGAATCAACAAATTTATGGGGAAATGATTCGATCAAAGATGGAATAGCCAAATCTTTTGTATCATTACGGTGAAGAAGGGCAACTGCCAAGGCATAATGAAAGAGTTGTGGATTAACACGGTCACGAGCAAAGGCAGCACATGACAATAAATCATCAACATTACGCATTCCTAATGAAAAAATTAAAATAAATTACGATTAAAGTTCAACGAATTAAATTCATACAAACCCATAAAAATATCAATCATACGACCAGCTAATTTGGCATGTCTCGGAATCCAAAGTGAAAAGTTTTCATCACGTCCAAGGGCCATGATACTTCTGATATCAGGCAACGTTATATCTTTGACTGGAATTCGTTGACGCACATCATCAAAACGATTGGTAATTTCATTTCCAATTGGCTTGTAACGATCTGTCAAAAAACGATTTGGGAGGTCAAAGACAACATCATCTCCCTTTTTGGTCAAGACAGGTTCAGTAGGACGATCGAAGAGAAGCAGCAAACTTTGCTTAGCACTTGACATGTTTGATGGTTTAAAATGGATATTCTTACAATGAAATCACCGAAAGAATGATTGAAATTTAAAAAATGTTCATAATTTATACAGATTTTGAGACCACAAAATTAAGAACATTAAAGAATATCAATCTTAAAACCCAAGTGATAAGAAATTATTAAGAATTTTTTGCATTTGAATTCCATATTACATGTTTTGATGTCTACACCGCTATCACATACATTTCCTTTGGCTTTTATTTTTTTAATTATTATATTTGTTCTCACTTGCTTAGAGATAGTACGAACACATTAAGACATTCTCAAATCAAACACCTCTGAACTAACCTACACCAAACTTTGAAATTCAAAGAGAAACATAAACTTACTCGTTTGAAAGCAATATCAAGTCAAACTATAACCAAATATATTAAAATTACCTTGATATAAATATTAAATTTAAATTGAAATCAAATACCAAATTGAAATTGTTTTTGAATGTAGGTCATCCACATTATTGCAATATAGCACAAAAGAGAAAAATTTTAAATTAGGAATTTGATTTGAATTGATTGTGCAACATTATTTGGTTGAACAAAATCAATTATGACTACGAATATAAAATTGTAACAATATTTGATTTGTTTTATATTACACATGCATTACAAAGATAATAAAATTGAATTGAAATTGAAAAGAGACTCATTTATTTTATCATTTTCTATTTGAATAAAATTTTATGCTTCGTGTATAAAAAATATAAATTTAGGATTCATCGATAATATAAATCATAATAAAATAGAGTGACATTCAACAAATGGAATTTTAGATTTAAATTATTCTAATAAAAAAGTTGACATTTATCTCTCAACATTTTTATTACTCATCATGGTGATACCTCACCTAAAACTCACATAAAAGTGCAACAATTTAATCAAATCAAATTATAATAACTTGAAAGGAAAAATGATTGACCCTGTTTTTTTCAATGCATTACAAGCCATGAAACAGAAAAACTTTTCTTTCAAAAAAACATAATTTTCTTATCTTTTACAATATAAGGCAATAAAATTTTATTCAATCAAGTAAGAACTTTTACTTCTCACTCGCACAAGTAAAATACTTGGTTCATTGTTATTATTTGATATCATTTTTATGGAAAACTAAAATTTATGGTTAAAGTTTTTATATGAATATATTAAATTTTCTTTAGTATTTATTCGTATTTGGGCAAAAGTCCTGCATTAAATTACACTCCAAACGCATAGTAAGCCGATAAAATTATTAATTGATCATAAAAATATGCTATAAAAAGTTTTTTTTCCTCTTAAATTGATTAAATTTCATGGGAAGCCAAAATACAAAAATTAAATTTATAATAATATCTGAAATTCATGTTCGATTTATAATTAAATATTCAATATTCAAATTTCACTTGAAATACGAGAATTTTGGTATGAATTTGATATTTAAAGCAAAATCCATAAATAAATTATAATTGAATTGTATTTTTAAATGTAGGGGAAATGTGAAAATTGAGTGGTATGAGAAAGTGCATTTAGGTGCAACTTAATGCTAGAGAGTGAATTTTCTGGTTCTTTCCTATTTTTTTTAGATACTTAAAATACTTACGAAGCTCAAACAGGATTCAGATAGGGTCAATTCAGGTTTGTGAGTTTTGAGCACCTACGAAGCTAAGGATTCAATCAGCTTCAATTCAGGTTTGTGGATTTAGAGCACCCATGAAGCTCAAACAGGATTCAATCAGCTTCAATTCAGGTGTTGTGAGCCTAGAGCATCCATGAAGCTCAAACAGGACTCAATCAGCTTCAATTAAGGATTGTGAGTTTAGAGCACCCCCCAAGCTCAAACAGAATCAATCAGCTTCAATTCAGGTTTGTAGATTTAGAGCACCCACGATGCTCAAACAGAATTCAATCAGCTGCAATTCAGGTTTGTGAGTTTAGAGCACAGACGAAGCTCAAACAGGATTCAATCAGCTTCAATTCAGGTTTGTAAGTTTAGAGCACAGACGAAGCTCAAACAGGATTCAATCAGCTTCAATTCAGGTTTGTGAGTTTAGAGCACCTACGAAGCTCAAACAGGATTTAATTAAGGTTTGTGAGTTTAGAGCAGAGACGAAGCTCAGACAGTTCAATGAGAATTTTTCAGAATTAGAGATCATTTAGAAGTTATTCAGACGTCATTAACAAGTTATCAAAAAGTTATACTGCAGTTATCAAGGAGTCATTCATGAGTTATTTAAAACGTAGGTTATCAAGACCGTTTTGAAGAGCACTACATTTGTTTCTTTCTTCAGTTGATCAGGTAGCTTGTTAAAATTCGATAATCCGGGTGCCAATAAGCTATTAAAAAGTAAGTTAGATCTAGTTCTCAGCAAAATAAAGTCGTTCCTGTTTTTGGTTCCATAACTGTGCTGTTGATCAAAGGTTTTAAATTCAATGTTGTTTCGTATTCCTCCATATTTTATCTTTTGGATCAAAGTCAAAATAATTAATTATAAAACATTAAATGACAGACAGACAGACCAGTGACCTCAATATCACATTTACCTTTATCATGAAATCATCAATATCACACAAATCCGATTCCTGTAAGATTTGATTACTATAATCAAATAAAGCAACCCATTGATTCAAGTATTTTTTTTTTATTTTCACTCCAATAATTGACGAAAATATAAATGATGTTAATACTATGAAATCTTCATTTACCTGATTACTTTAATTTTTCGTTTTAGGGTACTACCCATCTTGTTTTATGGTATCACGCACACATAATTTCAATAATCTGTTTTATAACTTCCAATATTACACTTTTAAATATTCGAAATTGAATTTTCCTTTCCTTTTCCTTTCATTCCACAACGTGAGAAATTACAAATTGTTAATACGACGTTACTAAATATTTGTATGAGTTTTTCGCTTAGACAAATATAGGAAATACATATTTGAAAATGAAAAAAAAGGTTTGTTTTACATGCATGAAAAAATATATTTCAGGTTATTCCCCTGTTTTTTTAAAATGTTTCTTTTCCGATAATGTGAAAAATCAGATGGTTTTGATAACATTACAAATGAAGTTTAAAAAAAAGACAAAAAAAATAGGTAAAAAAATCATCTACAAGAATAAAATAAAAAAGATGTGTATTCATGTTCGTTTCGATATTTGTTTTTCTTTATCGACTATGACTGTTAAATTTGATTTTTTTTGTGTCTAACAAAAAGCATGATTGAGCAATTCAAAAAATGCTACAAATTTATGTGCCATCATATGATGGTCGTGACTTGAATCGAGTTATTTATATAATTTTATTTTATATAAATTTCTTTTTTTTTATGTGAAACTAATAAATCTGATAAAAGTTTTTATTGGATTTTAAGAATTATTTATAGATTTACGGTATGATAAATGGAGAAGAATAAATAAACAATTTGATTTTCAATGCAAACTTCCTTAACTTTTTTTACATTTCAAATAAAAATTTTCGTATTATCTACCCATTCAAGTAATTAATGAATTAAATGTGACTTAATCAATTAATTAAATATATTTTGATTTGAAACCAATTTTTAAGGACATTGAACTCCAAAATCAGGCTCCAGAGCCCAAAATTGTCAACAATCCGTTAAGCTAGGAAGAATGAATTTCGTGACCCAAGGATCCAGTTAACTCTTTAATGCTTTCGTTTGCTCGGTTTTCGAGTATTGTAGTGTGGTTTGGTCGCCTCATTAACAGCAATACACCACTGGAATTGAGAAAATCCAGAAAAGGTTTTGAAAATCCATCCTTCGTGATCACAACAATCTCAACTACCGGCAAAGGTGTCAAACCTTCAACCTGGAATCTCTGGAAAGTCGTCGATCAACTGCAACGCTCATGTTTGGTTTTGACATCTTGACTTCAATGTTGAACTGTTCAGAACTTCTCCTCTCTCTGAAACTGTTTTGTCCAGTTGTGACCACAAGAAATCCCCGCTTATTTGAAGTCAAAGCTAGCAGGAAAAACTACACTTTTTACCAACCCATGAGTAGAGTGATGAGGGAATGAAATGCAGTCTGTGATAAAATTGATTTTAGTATGAGTAGATTAGTATTTTAGAATAGAATTAAGTGATCAATGGTAAGTTTTTGCAGCCTAAGGCTTTGCCTGTTGTTGCCAAATAAATGAAATGAAATGATCCTTAACTAATTGACCTTAAATTCACGCTAAAAAAAGGCGCTCTGTTAAAATCATACATGGAAATATTAAAAATAAAATGGTTCATTCCACATATCATAAAAATAATTAAAAAAAAAAATAAAATCACCTAATGAAGCCTCAGATACATACTGATTCAATAAATATGAAAAGTATAAAAAATTGTGTAAATAGTGATCTACCAAGTAAAATATTCAACGAATAACCAGAACACCTCAATTAAAAAAATTAAAATAAAATTTTAGTATTTGTATTGAAGTTCTTTTTATTTGAGCTCTGCTTCGATAAAACAACAATTTAAACGTTTAATTGCAATCAAATATTCAATTTTATTATTAATTTGAAATGTACGCATTGAATCATAAAAATATGAATTCCAATCATAATTTACGAGTTATTTTCAAAAAAAAAAATCAATTTATTATATAATATTTACAGAACCAAAATGATTGATCTGGAATGATTATTTTTTCATCGTTTAGTTTTTCTTTTGCAAAGAAAAATGAAATAGAAAAAATAATTAATTGAATGAAAAAAATTTTTTGGGATGATTTTTGCACTTGAAATTTCTTTTTAAATATTTTAGATTTTAAGTCTCATGATTGTATCGAATAACAGACAACTTGAATGTGAAATTGAAATTCATTTTAAATTATCAATGAATTTCGAAATTTATCTCAATTGAAACAAAGATTTTGATGAAACAATTACTCAACTTTTTTTTTTAATTGATAAAATAAAAAAAATACAAACAATGACAAAAATTTAAAAATATTGAATCATTTCTCAACATCTTTACACCATCAATTAAATTTGTGCTGACAATATTTTTAATAAATTTTTTTATGTCAACTCTGTTTCAAAGCTGTATCACATAAAAAAAAGTCATCTTTTAATTATAAGAAAACAACGAAAGACAAAATTAATAATAATAAATATAATTAAGTATGTATGACTTCTTTCCCATTTTCTATCAATGTTTAACAGTGATTTCAATATTCTACGCTTAAATTCAACTTAAATTAATTGGTCAGGATTTTTCATCCCATTTTGCTTGATATTATTTGTGAATATAAATTTATTAATTAATTTACTTCAATTAATTTTCTAGACTTTGTAAACATATTAAAAAAAATTATGAAAGTGTTACATTGAAATGAATGGTAAAACGCATTTTCAATTCAAGGCTGCATCAGATATTTGAATTAAAAATGCCTCGTTTGGGTCACTCAATATCCAAATAAGTGCTAATTTGGCCTCTAAACGTTTGAAATCTTACATTGATCACTTCAGCAAAGTTGAAGCTTGGAAAATTCTTTGCAATTTAACTTCAGGTCACTTTTACCTCAAATTTTAAAAATTTCAGCTCAAATTAAACGACAATTCAGAAAATACCCTCGTAATCTTTGTAACATAAACGGACTACGATGAAACGGTCCCAATAAGTCCATTTTATTTAAATAGAAGAAAATGAAACAAAATTATATAAAATTTTCCCTCTTAACTGTAAATTAATTTAATAATAATAAAAAGAAGGTATTGAATTGATTAAATTCAAACTATGTGACAGAAATTTTAATTGAGCGCTTCAATGTCAGTTGGAACACAGATACGATTTTAAAATTAATTTGTAGTGTTGTATGGAAAAATATATTTAAAAAAAACTAAAAATAAAAAATTATTATAAAAGAGACCTTTCACAGAAGATTAAACGAAGATTGAAGAACTTTTCACTTATTTTTTTTTCTCTTGCTACTTTTAACATTCATTAATACTTTGAAACAATTTGGTCCCTTTTTTTCTTGTTTTATTGAAGTTATAAACATGAATTTTGATTTGAATTTCATACTTACAATATATGATAAGTACCAATCTATAGTAACCTGTAAACACTCTTGATTTTACTCAAACACACACACACACACAAAAACTCTTGTATCAAGTAGCTTGTATTATTTTCTGAAAAAAAGTTCTTAAATAAGGTTATTTCTTATGAGTGATTGAATTTAAAGTACTTTTTATTGTAATTTCATGTGTCTGACACTTGTGTGATGGTAAATTGGAGTATTTTCTTCTGAAATGAGAACCTTTGATACACTGTAAGTTGAAAAAGCCCCGCAGTACAAATTGATTTGGTCGGCTGACGGAGATCTTTGATTGACACTAACAGGGCTTTTGATAAATGCAATTTTTAACGCATCTCCTGTTAATTTGGATAAAAATGGTAGACATTTTGGCCCTTTTTTAGTCTCTGCATATTATGCGGGGTGATATGCAAGGCATTTTTAACATACACTGAGAAGACGATCAAAGCACGCCTTTGACAGAAAATTTTAAGCCTTTGCCATAAAAGAAATTTTTCTTTTGAATTCAAACCTATCAAAGCAAATCTGCTGTTTCAGGTTAACTGCGTTCAATAAAATGCGCTTATGATTCACCCTTCCCTTTAATATCACAAACTTTTTTATGCAAGTCGACGTTAAAGATCGTAACAAATAATAAAAAGGTAAAGTATTTATAGCATCGCTTGTTGTTCATTATTATTTTTATTTTACAACATCTCACTCCATTTTTTTCCGATTAAAATGAGTTTTTTTCCCATATCATGAATGTCGGCACAAAAAATGTATAAAAGACTTAGGTTCAACAATTTTTTTTCATCAATTTATACTGAAAATATTTCTTTTCTTTTGAAAAGTATTTCATTATTAATTTTTTTTCATTTCATTTGATATAGTTTTTTTTTGTTTGTTGTTGAAATCAATCAAAATCATGTAAACTCATCCTTTGAAAAAGTTCTCGTATTCTGATGCATCAAATATTAAATTAAATCCGATTTTTTTGGTTTTAAATTGAATTTCATTGAGAATGGAATTTTCTTAAGGTACTTAAAGTAAAAATTTTGATCTAATTGAATCTAAAATCCAAAAAAAATCGAAAAAAGTTCGAGGTTGTGGACACAAGTCAGTCATTTTCAGTGGTGGATTGAGAGATTTTATAGGATACTTCTCATTCATGGCCAAATAAATGAATAAAAGTCAAATTTTTGCAAACTACCACAATTCATTAATACAAAAATTTAAATTTTAAAGGGACTGAGCCACTCATTGAGACTCAATGGCGGATTGGCTATCTGGGCAATCTGGCAAATGCCAAAAAGGCCACAGTCGATTCCCTGTAAAAGTTAAGTTTAGCGTTATTTTTAAAGAAAATCATACAAAATGCCAGGGTCGTTAATAATTTTAAATCCACCCCTGTCATTGACCCATTTATAAATCGTGCCCTAATCTTATTGATCTGAAGTGGAGAATTTTGTTTTATTTTTTCAAATCAAATACAAAATCAAAAATAATTCAATCTGTTTATTTATTTTTATTTTCTTGCTCCTGATTATCTTGAATTATTTATGACTTTTATCAAAAGTTACAGAAAAAAAATCTTCATTTTAATCTGAGGCCTTGAATTCAATTTCATAAATATTTAACACCAAATAATTCATGAAAAGCTCAAGATTATTGGGAATGAAATTTGATTTTATTTTACTTAAAAAACAATTCCTATGAATAATTTAAATGATTTTTTTTCCAAAAAAAATTCCATTTGAAACGCAAAATTAAATTTAAAATCACAAAAAAAAATCATAATGAAAAATGATTGCATTCAAAACAAAACAAAAAACAGTAAAAACATTTCTCGTGTTATCATTCATATTTTTTAACTTACTCTAATTTTATTATAATACATCTGTATAACTAAATTCACTTATTTGATTACTATCACTCATAATTTTTTTTTCTTCATTTTATTTCTCTTTTAAGAGGATAAAGAAAAAAAAATAAAATGATGTTAAAATTGTTTATCCTTCTTAACTTTTTTTTTCTTGTTTGTTGTGTGAATAAACGATCAAGGAGGCTGTGAAGTTGAAGTATTTGTATGTTGTGTTTTATATTTGTTTATTTGTTAAATTCAACATTAGAATTATGGCTCTGTTAAGTTTGAGGGTTGTTGAATCATTTAAATTTCACTTCAATGTGTCAATTTCAATTTGGCGTTAACTGAGCCCCGCAAATTACTCCGTCTTATATGCATAGACTTAAAGTGTGCCCATAATTTTCGCATTTTTTATCCAAATTTACAGGAAATGCGTTAAAAGTTGCATTCATCAAACGCCCTGTAAGCGTCAATCAAAAATCTCCGTCTGCGAACCAAATCAATTTGTATTGCGAACCGTTTTCAACTTACACAATTTGAACCAAAAAAAACTCACCGCACAAACAGAGCCAAATGATTTATAAAAATGACATAAAATGAAAGTGAAAGTAATTTTTTTGTATCATACAAAACGTTTATGTGTGTGATGAAAATTTGAGTAAAATAAAAATCATAGTCCAAAATCAAATGAAATTTTATCTTCTTCTGAAATTAATCAACTTCAAAAATTACAAGTTTTCGTAATGTGAACTCAAAAACGTAAAACAAGCGAAGAAAATTAAAATCTGAAACTTGTACAATTTGTAATTATAACAGTATCTTGTTAATAATTAATGAAAACTTTTCTATTGATAAGAACAAAAATTGTACAAGTTTCAGATTTTAATTTTCTTCGCTTGTTTTACGTTTTTGAGTTCACATTACGAAAACTTGTAATTTTTGAAGTTGATTAATTTCAGAAGAAGATAAAATTTCATTTGATTTTGGACTATGATTTTTATTTATTATTTTTGAGTGTTGATTTTCTAACACTCAAAATCAAATACATAAAGCACATTCCTTTAAGAGGTGAATGTGGTGTGAATGAATTTCTTTTTGTGTTATATGATTTAGGTATGGGGTGTCTTCGGCAAAGTTGCTCAGAATGATAAGGCAAAAATTTTGGCATAAAAAAAATTTTCCATTTTCTCAGAAAATTTTTGGAAAATCGAGTTTTTCATGGTCATCCTAATTTTTTTTGGTCCATAAACACTCCCACGCTGAATACAAACATAAGTCTAGAACATACATTGGGTCTCAGATGAACCGTTCGGACGCTACGCAGTCTGAAAGGAATTAGTAGCGCGAATTCAATATAAAACTTGTAATTAAGAGGTAAATGTGGTGTGAATGAATTTCTTTTTGTGTTGTGTGAGAAAATTTTTTCCTGTTTGATTTAGGTATGGGGTGTCTTCGGCAAAGTTGCTCAGAATGATAAGGCAAAAATTTTGGCATAAAAAAAATTTTCCATTTTCTCAGAAAATTTTTAGAAAATCGAGTTTTTTATGATCACCCTATTTTTTTGTATGGTCACCCTAATTTTTTTTGGTCCATAAACACTTCCACGCTGAATACGAACATAAGTCTAGAACATACATTGGGTCTCAGATGAACCGTTCGGACGCTACGCGGTCTGAAAGGAATTAGTAGCGCGAATACAATATAAAACTTGTAAAAAATAAATTAAGTTATATAATTTTTTTTTGTGGTCTGAATGTGAAGCCTGGAGTGAAAAATAAATATAATGAAAATACAAACATTTGAAATTTTTTCATATAAAAATGAACATTTCACTGATTGTGCACAGACGACCTTTCTTTCCTTCTTAAAACTTCTGCAATTACGTAGACACGTGTGAATGTTTTATGTTTTCCAAATTGAATTTATTTTGTGTTTGGAGTAAGTTGTATTCAAAAAAAAATTTTATTAAGCAAAAAATTATGAAAATAAACAAAATATGATTTAAATTTTACCTACTCCTTCAGGGTTGAAATTCGTTATCATAAGAATAAGAAATTAATGGAATGTAATTCATTTTTAATTGAGTTGTAACAGACGTTGATTATCATATCTAACAGCAGTTCTTCAATATTTGTATTCTTATCTTTGTTAATAACGAGACCCTATGAAAACAATATTTCTTTTGTTCAAAAGATTCAACATGGATTACCTTGTTTAATATTTATTTAAGGATTATAATTTCCCAATTGGATGAATACATTATTAAGATGATGAACGTGATTTGGTATGAAATCCCATATTTTACCTGTATTTGAGTTAAATCTGATTTGGGAGCAAAATATCAACTTTAAGAGAAATTTTCATACGACTGAAAACGAGATTTAATAAAATTTAACCTTCATCCTGTCCTCAGTTGATGGTTTAGTTCGTTTTAAGGGGATTTCAAATTCGAAAATGTCGGTTACCTTAAAGTTTCTGTATGAAACTTACTCAGATGACAGTGTCTTGTAGAATTGAAGCACGAGTCAAATAAAAACGTCATTGGCTAAAAATTTATTTTATAAAGTTACATGGACCAAAAAGTCCTTGGGCAAGATGAAGGTTAAAAAACGAAAAAAAAGTTCATTTTAATGACATGACTTAACCACAGTCATTTTCATAAGTCGTCATGTGTGAAACCTCGTATGACCATCATCCAAAACTCCTGAAGGGAGGACTTAGTTTTTTTTGTCTAGAAAATAAGTGCTCATGAGAGTTTGCCATCACTCATTGATTTTGAGATAAATTAAATGCAATTTTTCATATAATTCAATAGAAAAAAATCCAATTCCCCTTGATTTAAAAAAAAAATCTTCAATGATATTTAAATTTCGTAATAAAATAAAACAATTACAATAAAAAATAATGATAATAATCGACAAGAGAAAATACAAAAGTTTTCAAATAAATATTTTTAATACATCTAATCTGTTTTAATATGATTATTATTGTTATTATTTTATGTGGATCATTAACTTCAAATGAATCACAAACGATTTACTGTCTCTATGGCGAATAGTAAACCATAAAATAAAAATAATAATAACATTACAATATACTTTAAACTTGGTTTCCAAACCAGACCTCTTATAAATATTTTATGCCAATATCGCATTAAAAACGTAAATATCATCATCATTGTCATGATAAACGAAGTGAGACAGAGAAGAAAATGTACATTTTTTCCCATTATTATTGTTATTACTTTACAATGTAAAATGATAAAAATTGTGTGTATGAGATTTGACGGAAAAAAGAAGACACAAATGAAAATGATAATAATGCAACGAAAAAAAAGACAAGCAAACAAAATTTAATAATAATTTGATAAGGATGTTGTTAACAACCATGATATTTTTATTGCCTTTGGGGATCGAACTTATACTTTTGTATGAAATGCTAGACATAAAGGAAAAATATTACTAAGATATGTATTCTGAAGTTACGATAAGAAATATTAAAGTTCGAATCTTATGTAATATAATTAGGGTTCTCATTATTAAAATTATTCAGTTTAGATAGTTAGAATTAAAAGCGTTT
>LN483395.1:397491-468210 GCA_900002565.1 Culicoides sonorensis
TTTGCAGATCAAAATTGAATTAAATGTGATTTATGCATGGAAATTGTACGGTAGTTAATGGCATTAAAGTACATTCAAAGAAACAAAATCAAATGAAAGGAACTGTAGTGCAAATTTTCTGTCTTCATTTAACTTGAAAGATTGAATTGAATCTATTCAAATGATAGGGGAGAGAGGGGAACATTCGCTGGCGGGGAACATTCACACACCTTCTAGTTTGCTGCTATCCAATAAAAAAAATAAATTTTAAATGATGCCAAAAGATAGTATTTTGAAAGATATTTTGATGGAAAAAAATTCGCTTTAGTAGTAGAACAAAATTTTCCGCCATTTTGCAAAATAAAAACCAAATCGTCAAAATGGCCGCAAAGTAAATTTCATCGAATTAATTTTTTTATTTTTTATCCGTGAAGAATTTATATATTTTAATGAGTTTTATACTTTAAAGGGAGTTAAAAATGTAAAGTTTTAGTATCCATGGGGTTTTTTAAGTTTTTATGGTCTTTGGAGTTTTAATTAGTGTCGATTTGTGAAATATGTGATGGGGCACATTCACTCATTCAAATGTGGGGCACATTCATCCATATAAATATATGAGAAAAAAATTTTTTTTTGCTGAATTTTTTTTTTCATTTAAAAACAGTGATTTAATTCACATTTAATCATTTTTAACATAAATTATGAGATTTTAATTCACAAATCCCAAAAATTGATGAGTTATACCCCGATTTTGATGACACATCCACTTCGATATTTCAAGTTTGAAAACACAAACATTTTAAATAATTTACAAATTATATCTCTTCCACATATATTTTTTTTCGCAGATTCAACGATTTTTAATAATAATTATTTTAAATACCTAAGAATTTATATGAAACGAATGTACCTCACCCTAAAATTCGAATGTACCCACCCCTTGGGGCACATTCACGTTTTTGACTTCTTTTACAAATATCAATCTGCCACCGACAACCTGGAAGTTATCCGAAAAACCCTTATAGCCTTTTAAAATAGACACAATAACCAAGCTTTTAACACAGAAGTTTTTAGAATTTATTTAATTTTATTAGTTATTTTGATAATTTGAAAAAACATGCGTGAATGTTACCCTCTCTCCTCTAGTGGTCAAAAAGTTTTACTTTTTCAGTTTTGAAGAAGAAAATGCAAGGATGAGCTTCAGTTAAATGAATTAAATTTTAGATTGTGTCTTTTAAGATTCATGTTGTATTTTGTACTTAGAAGTATTTTCAATTTAATTTCGGTGACAGTAAATTTTGTTTTTTATTGTGGTTTTGCATGGAAATTGTTGAAATGAGATAACACAATTTTAGTAAATTCATTTCAATTGTCTTATGGGTTTTCTTCGTCTAAATTTAAGTGAACTGAGGACTAATATTAAGCCGTTTAGTCCTAGGAATGGTCTGAGGAGACTTTCAACGTCTGAATCGAATGTTGAAATATATTTTTCTTTAAACTGAAGTCAGCTATGAATTAAATTATGACCAATAGCAGTAGGTTCATGATTAAATTTACTATTTTATTAGAAAATCCCTTGTGTAAAACAAAACATCGGATAATATTTAAATCCTTACATTAATCTCTTGTATAATACAATGAGAAAAGAGTTGATCTTAATAATATTATAAAATGTAGTAAATTCATATTAGCCAGAGGTAAGTTTTATATTGCAGTAAATTTATAAAAATTTACCTAGATTAATTACCATAAAAATAACAAAGAAAACTTCAATCAACCAGACGCCTCCATTATCTTCATTCTCTTTTAAAGACATAAAACCGCAAATTTAGAGCATTTCTTATTGTTCCATGGTATCATGATAAGAAATTTTTTACGATTCATTTGCATAAAAGTTTCACATTTTATGATTATTTAATATTTCATTCAAAATGTTAATTTTAAAATTTTATGCTCTATATTAACATTTAACTGTCACAACGTTATTTTCTAAGATTATTCCTAGAAGGAATCATAAACAACGTTTAGCTTTTAAAAATTTATTATATTTCTTTTTTTATTTTCTTTTACCTTTTCTTCTCATCATCATTATTATTTAGAATTATTCTAGTTTATGTATTTCATTCACTTTTATATTTAAAACTCACACCTTAACTCTGCATTGTATTTCACAGTGTCCATGAATTTTAATGCGGTTTAAATAGCTAAACGTAAGAAAATGAATAATAATAATAATAAAAAATGAAGGAAAATAAGTGCATTAAACGTGACTAGCATTTTAATTCCTTGTAAACCTAATTCAGCAGCAGTAGATTTGAGATGATAATCACACGGTTTTTATTTGGATCAATGAAACTCATATTTTTGCTCTCTATATTCATTCCAATAATTCACTCAATTTGGCTGGAAACATGATTTAGTGTAAAACAGATAAGAGGCAAAAAAAATATAACTAAACTAATGTTGTTGCAGTAAAATTGCAATCAAATCTAGAAAAATATAATTCATCGTATTACCCACTTTTTATTACAGTCAATATGATAAAATGCATTTTGCTTGTAGGCGAGTAAGGCACGTCTATGTAAAGACAATATAAAATGTTTATATAAAAATGGGTTGTAGTCAGAATGTCTGCATCCTTTACGTCAATTGTTATCTCTTAGTTTCATTTTTTTTTTTACTTTTTATTTGCAGTTAAAAAGAATACATTTGAGAGGAATGTTTTCATCTAGTAATACGTGGTAAACTGTAGGCCAATTAAGAGTATAAGACTTGAAAGTGATATCGTACATTCAATTTGCTTGGAAATTTGTTCAAATGAAATTATTAAACATGACTTTAGTATATTAATTTCAATTAAACTGGAACTTGTGCAAGTTAATTATATGAAAGAGGTGGATTGAATTTCATCAATTTCACACTGAAAAAAAATAATCCACGTTTCATTTCTTTATCCTTTTAACAGCACTTTTCTTGAATAACAGTAAAAAAAAAATCCAGGTAGAACAAATCTCGATTATTACGGTCTAAATACAGCGTATCATTACAGTTGTGTTTACCTTGCTATTTTGCTATAAAATGGTAGAAATATGTTCGTCATCATAAAAGTTGATGTAAAAGTTTTATAGTCTTAATTTTTATTGTTTGTACAAACAAACACAAAAAAAAAACATTGAAATTCACTCTATTCAACGAATTTTATTACTTTTGTAATAATAATTATTATTGTGTACAACAATAATAAAAAAAATAAGGAAAAACCTGAAACAGGTTGATACCAACACCAAAAGAACATGTCCCATTTTCCCAGGATACGAATAAAACTGAATAAGAAAGAAAATTCGATGTAATTGTCATGAATTTCATGAAATTGATCAAGGACCTTAAGAGCTCAAAGTGACATGAGCTATGACAAATTTAATTGCTATTGTTTACAGTTTGCTTGATTAGCATTTGAATTACAATTGTGATAAATTTCCAAGCATGATACTTTACAAACTGCAAAATTAATTACATTACAGTTGTAATTCAATTCAGTTTTGAGCACTAAGAAGAAGGTAAGTTATCCAGAGGTATCATCGAAAATCATGGATTGAATTCCAGAGTTGTCTATTCTGGGCTATTTACTACAATAAGTCCAATTGAGGCTTCAGTAGGAAAAATTGCTCCCCCCTTCCTGAATCTGTCTATCTGGGCTATTTCCTAGACTTGTTCCCAATATCTTACCTGTGACACCGTCAGCTCTGCATCGATCCATCTCGCTTAACGTTGTTACCTACTTGTTACTTGTGGCTTGGGTCTATCCTTAGGATAATGTTTATCACAGCACTATATCACAGGATTAAATTAAATTACAAGACGTTATGACAATTGACTAGAGTTTTCACATAAGTAAACACTACTCGATTAACGCGTTTCAAATTTATTGTATCGACAGTTGTTGCTTTCATTAAATCATTATATAATTTCATGCCTTTGTAATTTAGAGAGAAGGTTAAGTAACTATCTTGGTCAATTCGTCTTAAGGAGCGTATCCATAGATCAAACTACTTCGTGGTATCACACTGGTTGAGTACTTACCCAGGCAAGATTCAATCATAAAAGTGAAGGTGAACAGAACTGAACCAGTTCTAGTGGACATCTTATTACTGTCGTTATTACAATCTCAATGTCCCTTTTTTCGGCTACTCATTTGAGTTAAAGGCTAGATAAAGGTGGCGACTACTTGGGATGACAGGATAAAATCTAAGTCCCTCGGATGATGATAAAGGGTATGCACAATGAGCTAGACTGATGGCCTCAGTGCTGGCCTAATAGCCACCCTACAAAGCTGATAAGTAACGATCTTGATCTATTTTCCATTGAGGTGCCAAATCAAAATATCATCTATCTTCTACCTTCGTTCATATGAAGCCTTAAAAATTGCAAATCCTATTATTCAATTTCAAAATAATAATATAAAATACACAAATATTGATTCAAATTAAAACATCAAATAAATTCTTCATCACTAACAATTGCTTGTAAACAACTGCCTGTGTAATGTTGCATCAATTTGAAATATTTACATTTAAAATCAAAACAATGAACTTGTGTATTATAACAAATATTGAAATTTCTCTTCGTACTTCTTCGAGTTACAATTTGCTTAACATATTTAAACTGTCAAACGGATTACAGAACAATACAAGAAATGCTAATTATCATAATTACATTTTAACACCTTTTGTTAGTCATAATTAGAAAATTTAAATGTTATTAAAATAATAAACAGACAAATTCACAACGTTTATTTGCACTAGACGAAGTATTAATTTGTAATATTCTGATTATGCATTATATTTATTGTATTACTTGTTTGAGTTTATCGGATTATGGTTATTATTATTAATATTACTATTGAAATTACATGTCATATATGAAAGGAGACTCAATTATGTGGTTTATGTTAATTTATTCACACTCTGATAAGAATGATGATGACAATATTTTACATTTCAGACATTTCTGTTGAAATTTAATTTCAATTTTAATCAAGTAATTAGAAGTGGAAAAGTTTAACAACCTCTTCCATTGAAATTTTTTATATTCATTCGAATAATAAATGATAAAATCCGCATTAAATCTAACACATGATAAAGGTAGTTCACCACAAAATTTAAACAAAAAAAAACTTTAACTTTCAACATTTTATAAAATTTTATCCTTTTCCATTAAAAAACATGCTATATTCAAAATGATAAGTTTCGTTTTTCATGTGAACCAACATAATAGATACACAGTATTTTGTTGCTATCCGTTCATGACGAGTCATCATGATTGCATGCAATTATTATCAATATTATTGTGATATAGACAAAACAATTTTACATTCATCACACCGCCCTGTAATCAACGCTTTTTGTATAAACATGAAAAAAAATTGAACAATTCGATTGATAACAAGGAATTTAAGCGCATTTGGTGACTTGAATGTAACTAATTGTAATTTTTGCATATCAAAAATTTGTTAAAATCATTGAGGTGCTTCAGGAAAAGCTGGACCTCATCTTTAGTGTTAACCATTCCAAAATGCACATTTTTTTCCATGTAAGTAAACCAAAAAAACCACTTAATGTTTTCATACAAGGTTTTTTTTTTGTAACAAGTTAAAATTTTAATGTAGTAAATACCATTTTTTTATACTTTACTTTTCATGAAACATCATTAAAGGGTAAAATAAAAGTCTTAATGGTTTAGTGGGAATATTCATACAGTGTTGTTAAAAGTAAAAAAATGAAGTGGTTGCATACTCATTTTCATTTTAGAAACTGCAATCGTGATTTCATGAGTAAGTTGAATACTTAATTAAAAATTTAAGGTGCACTTAAATACATGTTAGTTTCATTCATTCATTCACCTCGATATATGTAAACAGTTAATAAGGTTGAATGGAATAAAAGGATGTGTGTGTGTTTAACAACTTCATATTTATATGGAATTTCAGTTTGTTCGTAAAAAATGCATTATTTTGTTATATTTTAAATAGAATTGCATTTTAGAAATGTGTGCATTAATAAAAATGAAATATTGAAAAGATAATTGATAAACTTTTTAACGATAATGTTCATGGTGTTGCAGTAATCAATTTATTTATTACTTGTGGTGTGAGGGCAAATATAAATGTTTATAGAGTAGTAGAACTTTTTACATCCTAGGACAAGAAAAATTTATTTCTTTATTAATAATAAAAACAAATTTATTTTATTTTTAGAGAGAGACTTCGATTAGGTTTGAAAAGTAACCGGTTCACAACAATAAATCTTAACTGGTTCTTTGACCATTTCTTCGTCGTGGCCTGGTCAAGAATTGAATTACAGAGTTTCTTTTCTGTACTTTTAATTTTCTGTAGTTGCAAAATAAGCCAAACGCTAAAACTAGATTATCAAATTCTAGATATGATAATGACAGCTAGCCTCTGACGTAGTTGGTATCGAAAAAAATTAAGTTCCTTTATCTTGGCCAAAAATGAATTTCGAAAACTTTATGAGGGTTTTCCAAACTCCAGAAAAAATAAGCTTACATCTGAATCACTATCACTGCCTTACGGTTTCTTTATGCAAAAAGAAAGACTTAATTTTTATTAAATTGAATTTAAATTAATTCTATCAAGTTTTGGGTTATTTTCCTTAGATGTTAACACCTTCACATTTGATTGATAACTGACCACGTCCATACACACTTGTCATTCCCTTCCCTTATTCCACTTTACATGTGTTCCCCTCATTTTCGGCTTACAACCTCTAGATTCAATTTTGCTGAGTGACGATATATTTTCTAGATCCAAACTCACCAAAAAAATGAGTCGGCTTCAGGTTAGCTTTTTCTACGTCTTGTTAATCACCTTCAATGTCTTATAAAATTGTAAATGTACGGTAACGGAAAAGTAAAAATCTGAATGTGAATTTAAGTAAGGTAAATACTGTAGCAACACCCTATACAATAGTGCAAAACTAGAACTTACCTGATGTACCTGAAGTGCATCCAAACTTGTCGACAACTTCAAATGGAATTCCTCACCTATGTTGAAAATATTTGCCTGACGATGGGCTCCGTTGGTTTGTTGGTCTTCCCGTTCTTTGCTTTGATTTCATTTATAATCAAGTTCAGCTTGAAGCGTCAGTTTAAGACTTCTAGATATATCTTCAACATTTTCGGACATTTGTCGTTTAAACTGATTCTGTTGTAGGAGCTCAAGAAGATTGAATTCGAGCACGTCTCATTGCATCTGCATTAACAAGAAGAGTAGACAATATGTCACTTTATCATAGCCTTTTCCTGGGCTACCTCATGGCGTATGAGCGGTGGCCATTGCGGATGATCGATCATGGCTAATTTTTGCTTAAATTATTCGACATCCATGAACTACCCTTGCACACCGTTTAACATAAAAATAATTACCTGCCATCTCTGATAATATGAGATTGAAAGTACTCAATAAAACATTCCAACGATAACATCCTCAGTTGATATTTTACTTTACTTTAATACAAATATAACTCTTTATAACTCCATGCTGCTTAAATTTAATTAAATTTATTACTGAGCGCTTAATTGAAAATTAAATTCTCATTTACCACACTTACTTTGACAAATTATTGAATAAAATTTATAAGTGTTTAAATTTACACATGTAATTTTATATACCAAGAAAAATAAACATTCCTATAAATTTTCTTACTACCAAAATATCGTTAAAGGAAGTTTAATACCGGCAAATAATTTGTCTTTTAATGAAAATTTCAACATATGAAAATTTAATAAACGTGAGTGAATTTGTGTGTGCTGATAAGGTAAGTTTATGATGTAAGATATTAATATTAATGCATCTTCCGCATACGATTCAAGACACATAAATTAAATAATAGTGATAATTATAAGGAAATTCATATCTAACTCTAAAATTGTATAACAAAGTTACTGTAATCAACAGAATTTAATTGTTTTTACATTTAATTAGAGATTTGTGTGTGTTGCAATGTTGATATCATGGAAGTGCTTGATTAAATTTAATATAAAATTCAATTAAAAACTTTAACTGAAGTAATCCGATGAATAAACCACCGAACACAAAACTACAAAAATAAACAAATATTTATCGTCACCACAAAGATAACAGACAAAAATTCAAAAAGTATATATTTGATTAGTTGACGATTCATATATATGACGAAATACTAAAACACATTGTTATAAGTTTGTGTGGTTATCAATACACGTTATCATGATATCAATGATTGTTTTATCACACATTCACTTCATTAATTACTGTGCTAGCACAATTCACTTTTAGTTAATTATTTAATTCAATAACGGAAAGATGGGAAGAAGATGGTAGGCTGTAATCAAATATTTTCCATTAATTAACTCTCTCTTATACTTATCATATTCCAATGATTGCATTCTATTATGGAAACAAAAAATGATGATGATCGAGCATCTACACTCACTCGCCTACATGGCACATTTATGATATTAGCATGGGTGATTTCAGCGTCCTTGGGACACATAATTGCCAGATATTTTAAAAAGACGTGGATGATATGGAGAATTTATAATTATGATGTTTGGTTTGTAGTGAGTATGGTTTTTTTCATAGACAAAAACAGTTCAAAGGAAATAATATGAAAAAATGTAAAAATTAACACACAGATTCATGTTGCATGTATGGGACTTGTTTGGATTTTAACAATAATTGGCTTCATTATAATTGTGATTGATGTACAAACAATAACGAGCTCAATTCATAGTATCATAGGAATAATTGTGGTCCTTGTTACGTTTGCACAACCAATCGCGGTTGGTGTTGTAAGACCTGAAAAGGGATCGGAGTTGTATAAAAAATACTATTTGGGACATTTCATTGCAGGCACTCTTTTACAAGTATTTGCAGGTAAATTTGAACATTTTTTTCATTTGAATTTTTAATCTTAATATTTCTTATTATCTAAAAAAATAGTTGTATGCATATTTCTTTCAATTAAATTGGAGAGAGCTTATTTACCATCATGGATGATGTGGGCTATTGGCAGCTACGTTTTGTATTATATTTTCTCACATTTAGGTTTTACTGTAAAAAAATTATTTTATTTCATTTTTTTATATGGATAATAAAATATTTTTATTCTCATTTCAGATTTTAGACTTTCTTGGTAATAAAAAAGAGGAAAAACGTGGGTTGTTTGAAGATAAAGCGGTAAGTATTCAAATAAAATTTTAAATTTTTTTTTACTAATTTAATTTTTGTTTTTTTTTTTAAATAGTACTCAAAATATAGACAATTGTACTTGGGATTACATGTAGTGATGTTACTCACATTTGCAATACATTTTCTTCATATTCTGTGGCGATAAAATGTTTTGAACACCCTACGTCTGGCAAGGTGCATAAGCAATAGATACATATTTTGGCAAAAGTGACTTTAAAAAATTATTTTGAAAAATTCGAAGTATATTTTAACAAAAAATTGGCCCAATGAGTGTATTTCTATCATATTCAACTAATTACGACCAGAATTTTTTCACTGAAAAATTATCAAAAATTACCATTTATATGAAAAAATCGGTTGGGGTCACCAGTGACTCGGAAAGAGTCAAGAGAATGAAAAACCAATTCAGCTTCATAGATATTTGAACATTTCTTCAGAATCAAAACAAACAAAAAATTTGAAAAATATTTTCTATTTCTTCTATTGTATGAAAGAAAATAAGTTTTCAAGAAGAAAATAAACATATTTAAAGTTTATCACACATAAATTTCTTCAAATAGTTTAAAATGTTTGTGTGCTTGTTAAATAATAATATTATTGTCATATGTTTGAAAATAGAAATTCAATATGCAAATATAATAAGATTAAAATTGAATATTAAATAACTTGTATTTGTTATTAAAATAATCTTATTCAGATACACAATTTTCATTTTACTCCTTACATTGGAGTGTGAAGTTTGCATTCCACACTAATGTAAATTTAACCCTTTGACCTATTTTGGGAACGATTGATACCAATTTTACCAAAAGTCTTGAAACAAACGCTAACGGTAAGGTGGAGCTTACAAGGATTCACTGAGCAAATTTCCGTAGGAAATGCAAAGCCTTTAGCCTTGAATGGGTGGACTAAACTTAAAGACTGGCATCCCAGGGCCATCACTTCCTTTTCCTACCAAAAGAATTTAAATCTTTTTCTTTCGGATATTTTTGTCATCTTTTTTCGCAAATAGACAGCTGCAACTGCACACTGGCATCTCTGGAACAGGAGCTCTAAGAGAAAATTTCTTCAACAAAAACAAAAGCTTATTTCATTGAGTTAAAGGATTTTCAAAGAATAGAGTCAAGTATCCATTTGGTAAAAAATAAGCGGATATGGCGGATTATTTTTCAAAAGAATTAAAAATAGCGGAATTTTTCAAAAAATTTCTAAACGACGGTTTTTTCAAAAATTTAAAAAATGACGGTTTTTACCATCATTTCTGCCTTTTTGAAATTTTTTTAAAAATTCAGCGATTTATTGATGTAGAATTATTAAAATTGAAACTTAATTATATTCAATGAAACGAGTCCCATCGAAACGCACATTTCTAAACCACCATGGTTAAAATTTCCCATTTTTCACTATATGGAGACTTGGCTGCATTCTTCAGACTTGGTTCAAACTTCACACTCAAATGCTAAAATTAGATTGAACAAGACTAAACAACAATGATTAATGAAAAAAAAATATCTAAATTCAATTAATATTAATTTTTATTGAAAATGTCTAATAATAATAATAATAAATTAAGACAAAAATAATCTTATTTCAAACATAAATTTTTATTCATTAACTTTATAAAGCTTCTATTTAACTTTTTCTTTCCTTTTTTGGTTTCAATTGTATCATTAAAATACAAATTTAAGTCTATACGATGCAAAATTTATTAAATCACGTCAATGTTATCCATTGAATTATTATTATTATAATATTTTTTTTGCTCAATACAAAATGAAGCTTCTTATTAAATTCTAATCAGATTGTTTTTCAATTATTTTGATTTGATTTTATTAAATGTTAAGTTATAATTAATCTTAATATTGTTAAAGATAAATTTTTTTTAAGTCTATAAGCGTGTTCAATGATGAAAATTGTTTGTCCAGTTATTTTTTATTTTAAGTATTTAAGTTTTTTGCTGTAAAAATTTGATATTATTATTAAGTATTTTTTTTGTAATTAAAAAGCTCAAGTTTGTTTTATTTAGAACATGCCATCATGTCTTGCGATTGGTAAAAGTACAACAAGGAAAATAGCGAAATTCCTTAAAACAAGTTTCCAATCATTTGGCACAATATATGGCGATAGAATGAGGGTAATTCGATTGACTTCATGCGAAACACAAACAAAAATGAACGAGGTAATCATCAAATTGAATGTTGGAAATCCAGGCATCAGGACAAGGACACCATGTCGATCCGCTGCTAACCATATATGATATTGACATATAAAAAGTTCCAGTGAAATGTGACCAAACCATGCAAAAAATGTTGAATATCTTGTACGTAAAATGCCAGATAAATTTCGCAAAACAATGTAACTAACAATTGGTATAAATGAAACATACGGATGGATTTCCTCGCAATCCTGTTTATTGTGACACAAAAATGTGTATGTCGTATAAAAGCCGATGCCCATAAACGCAAGTAAGCATGATGTGAGTGACGCACGACGTGAAAATAAATTTGTATGATTGTTGTCATCAAAGAGATTAATTTTTTGTGCAAAATGTAAAATTGAAGCGAAAATCATTCCATACACAATTGTGTAACGATCTAACTTGAAGCGATACCACCATTCTTTGATATCGTCATCTGTTGTCACGAAAAGGGCCTTCCAAGGTCTTGTAACGAAAATTCGTTCAAAAAATACTTCTGACATGTACAGAATTGTGATGACCCCTAATGTGCAAACAAATTTTGCTACAATCTTAAAATAGGGGTATCCATTTGAATCGAGTGTTTGTGACGTGATTCTTGGTGGCAATGAAAGTACCAAATAGATCACAGACACCCAAAAGGATACGAGAGGAACGAAAAAATAAAATTGATATGGTCGATTCATGCAAAAGCACAGCAGTACTGTTAGGAAATTCAGTCGAAACATTACTTGAAAAAATCGTACAACCCCACAATTTCCAGTTTGCCACGTATATGTCCAGTGACCAAAACCGGAGAGAAACAAATATGTTGATATGAGTACTTTTATATGCATATAAATTGGTAGAACACGACTTGCTCCAGTCATGTAATAAATTAATATCACTAATTGCATCCAGCCTTTCAATTCATCAGTTTGGTCTCGATGCAGTACTTTTGTAAATTTACTATCTTCAGTAAAAAATAATCCCAAAACAAAAACATAACCGACTGGAATCCAGAAACTAAATTCCGAGTAATATTTGTTTTCTTTCATGAAGAAATTCGTACGATCACATAGATAAAAATAGCCCATAATAGCGGCGAGTGTTGCAAGGGCATAGATCATTTGATTGAATTCCAATGTTTGTGCAATTGAATTTGTGTTTTGAGATACGGGTGTGTAAAATGTGTGTCCTCTTTTAATTAACCACCATCGTCTTAGACAAAGAGCGATTCCAAGGACAAAACTGAAATTGAAAGACACAATATTTGAAAGGTGATATTCAATGTAAAACAAAAGAAGTCACTTACCATACTGCTAACACAGCATATGTCACAACTTGCAATGTCGTATAAGGCTCTGCACTGCTACAACAAGTTCCATCATTGTAATTCATGTAATCATTACAATACATATTCAATAAAATCTGGACATCGTGTTTCAAGGCAAGTGGTCCCAACTGATATCCATCGACCATTTCATCCATCAATCCATACGCGATTTGTTTTGAAGATGACCAAATATGGGTGTTCGTATATCCAAGTGTATCGTAAATTGCCTGATTAAATTTCTCGATATCCTCGTTTTGAACATTTTTCCATACCGGATTATTTACAACCTTTTCCTCATCAATCGGGTCCTGTAATTTCCAAATAACTTTTGTCTTTTTCACGGACAATTCATGAATCGGTCTGATGAGTCGTGTTACATTTAACACGTAACCCTTTTCAATGTCATTTGTGAAATTACCGGAATAAAATTTCGCATGTGTACATGATGCGATGATACAACTTGGAGGTGATTGTTCATTTTGCCATGACACAAATTCGTCTACCATTGGTTTTGCAACTTCATCAGCGAAAATGTATCTGACATTTAATTTGAGTTTGGGATCTGAATATTCTAGCGATGTAGATTTTGGGTCGAGTTGCTTAACTGAAGCATTTGAATAGCCGGTTGATTGTAAATGTCCAACAAATGATTGATAGAGAGTTTTGATACGAGAATCTCCGATGAACACAAATCGATTTTTATTACCCCAAAACGCCAGGTAGCGTAGACAGCGTCTTGTATCCCTACAAATTGAAATTGAAATTAAAAAAAACTTATTTTTGCTGAATTCATTTTAAAAAATTACGTTTCCGTGTATTGATGTAACATACAGCCATAAGGTTGCCATTCCCGGTCTCTTTTAAGTCGTCCATCACTCAAAAGCCACTTACACGAATCATTTCCGAGTTTTAAGTGAATCAAACCATGGAATATGATAAAACCAATTACCATTAACAAGGCAACTTTTTTCGCATTATTCGCATTCAATTGTTGTATGATATATTCGGCTTTTGAACTCGATTTCTCCACCTCCATCCTTTCGTAATAACTTTGAATGCAGTTTTCAGTTAACGTAAAAAGCAATGAAAGTGTATCTCATTGCTATTGAACTGCAACTGGAAAATACAGAAGTTTGACTTTAATCAATTTAAAAATCAAGTTATAGCTCACTTACTTTTATTTGAATTGTTTTTTTTTATTTTCATTCGAATTCAATATGAATTTTTTAGTGTGATTTTCTTTTAACCGAAAATGGTACTAAATATCAAAAAATAATCACAAAATTTTTCTTACAGGAAAAAATACTTAAAAAAACTATTTCACAGCATTTGATTACTTGGAAAATTTTTTGAATAGAATTTGATTACATATTTTATTTTTTTTTTATTTTGAAAATAAAAACACCCTTTTGATTCAGTGAGAAAATACACAAATTTGACATATGATTTTGACAGAGGCATTCAAATTCATCAAAACTTCACGCGAAATTTTCGATGCCTGTCAACTAAGGTTTGTAAAAAGTTTTAATTTTGCACTTTTATATCACTCACGATCACATTTTCAATGTTCAGTGCTTTTGGAAATACATTGAAGCCAAATTTTTTGAAAAGTGATGCAAATTTTTAGAATTTCACTGAACTTTCAAAAATGGAAACATAATTTGAAGTTTGTATGGCTTAAATTCCAATTATAAATACCAAAAAAACACTGAGAAATAAATTCCTGACATACTGTAAACTTTTTAACAAATTGAGATTTATTTTCATTGAAATTGCGCAATAAATTATTCTTTAACACATTTTAAAGGTGGTTTCTGCATTCAAAAGTTAAATATTTACTTTAAAAAAACAAAAACATTTTGATTTTTTACCAGACAAAGGTCATAAAAACTTGATAATAACATACAAAAATTGATTTGAATTGTTTTTGTTTATCAATAAAAAATTTTTCACACGACCAGTTCCAGAACAATTCGGATTGTGTGTTCTGGTCGTAAATTAACTTCTCTTACTGATAATGTCACAAAAACCCCAAATGTCAGCAAAACAACGTTCAAGTGGAAATCAGTCATCTGGCGGAAGTGGTAGAGAACAGGGAATCAGTCCTAGTCTTGGTCAATCATCGCGTGATCTTAGTAATACATCATCTGGTAGTAGTTCGGTATCTCCAGACGCAACACAAAATATGTCAAATGATCTTGCCTCGTTATTTGAGTGTCCCGTCTGTTTTGATTACGTACTCCCACCAATTTTACAATGCCAGAGTGGACATTTGGTCTGTTCAAGTTGTCGGAGTAAATTGACGTGTTGTCCAACGTGTCGTGGCTCCCTTGGAAACATTCGAAATTTGGCTATGGAAAAAGTGGCATCAAATGTTAAATTTCCATGTAAACATTCGAATTTGGGATGCACTGCTTCTGTGGTGTATACTGAAAAGGCGGATCATGAGGAGATTTGTGAATTTCGACCATATTTTTGTCCTTGTCCTGGTGCTAGTTGTAAATGGCAAGGCAGTCTCGATCTAGTTATGACTCATTTAATGATGCAACACAAAAGTATCACGACATTACAAGGTGAAGACATTGTCTTTTTAGCAACAGATATTAATTTACCAGGTAAGATTTTCCTTTTCATTCATTTCGAAAATTAACTTACCTTTAAAAAACTCCTTTTTTAGGAGCAGTCGACTGGGTCATGATGCAAAGTTGTTTTGGTCATCATTTCATGCTCGTACTAGAAAAACAGGAAAAATTCGATGGACATCAGCAATTTTTTGCGATTGTTCAGTTAATTGGATCTCGTAAACAGGCAGAAAATTTTGCTTATCGTCTTGAATTGAATGGCAATCGTAGACGTCTTACATGGGAAGCTATGCCGCGATCTATCCACGAAGGAGTAGCCAGTGCTATTATGAATTGTGACTGTCTCGTCTTTGATACATCAATTGCTCAACTTTTTGCTGACAATGGCAATTTGGGAATTAACGTTACAATTTCTGTTGTTTAAAATATTTTCTATAAATTCTCTCATGTAATTCAAAATTACACATTTTTTATATATCATTCAAAAAATGTAGTGAGATAGTTTGAGTGATTCTCTGTGACTGATTACAAAATTCACTACTTTATTGTAAAATGACAAAAAAGAACAAATTAAATTTATAAGGAGATGTATTTCACATACACCGATTGTAATTCCAAAATACACAACAAAAAGTCACTTTTAAAATTTGTAAAAAAAAAATAAAATTAAATCGTTAAATTAAAAAAATCTCATTTAATTATAACGGATCCTTAATTTGAATTTGATGTATTCCATTTGGGGGCAAATTCCATTTTGACAGATTGACATTTATTTACATTTCAAGGAAAATATTTGAAATTAAAAGTAAAATTTAATTTAAAACAATAATATTGTAAATTGAAATAAAATTATTAAAGAAAAATGTTCTCTTTACTTGTAAAAACATTAACGGCAGTTAAACCCATGCAGTCATGTCGAATGATCAGCACAACATCCATAAATCCGGCTGCACGAAAGGGAACTCGTGAAAAAGCACGAAAAAAGAAGGTTAAAGTTGAAATTAAAAAAGTTGGTTTTATTCCCCATAATTTGAGGGATCAGAGCAAGTAAGACTTAATTTAAATGAAAATTAAAATATATTAAAATTATATTGTTGAATTTTTTTTTTAGACTCAATATCAAACGTGCAAATAAGCATATAGATGATTCAAATAACGCCGTTTCCACGGATAATGTTTGGATCGGAAAATATTATCGGTGGCGTGTGTATTCAGTGGCCGAAGCAATTGAATGTCATCGTGAGACGCATCATCCAACGATGTATGGCGTGCCAAATGCCCCCTTAAATGCTCACATTGAGCTTTACATGCAAGGCGAGAAAAAAACCAGATTTGTAGAAAATTTTCAACGAACTGCCTTTATACCACACAAATATGATCATGGTGAAGACAGATCTGTGCTTGTTCTGGCAAAAACACCAGAAGTCATTGCTGAGGCTCAAAATGCAGGTGCAACCTTAGCTGGAGGTGTAGAGCTAATAAAAGAAGTTGAAAATGGGAGATTGCAATTATCTGACTATCAATTTGTCTTGGCACATCCAAATATCCTTGCTGAAATGGTGGTGTTGCGGGGATTGATGAAGAAAAAGTTTCCAAATCCAAAAAGTGGGACACTTGGCACAGAAATTGGTGAAATGGTGCAAAGATATTTGAATGGGATTCAGTACAAGGCTGTTAAGGATGAATATCAACAAGATTTTGGTTTAATTGAAGCATGTATAGGAACTTTAGATATGGATACCAAACATTTAGAAGAAAATTTGAAATTTTTACTAGCAGATGTTGATGGAATGCGACCCAAACGCGAAGGGAAATTTATTACAAGAGTGCTTTTGAAATCACCACCATCCAAAGAACAGCTCAAAATTGATCCCTTCCTCTTTGTGCCGGAAAATTATGTGAAAGGCAAAGGACAGTCATCGAAACAAGACGAACCAGATTTTGATGATGAAGAAGATGAACCAGCAGATAAAAAAGAAGCTACAAATTAAGTGTTTAAAGTAGATGTTAAGTAGTCTTTCATAATAAAATTACAATTGAATTTAAAAAAAAATTACAATAACTATTAAATTTAAACTTTTTGTGTCATTTTTGTATCTTTCATATGTGCTCGACTCATCTCGAGTTGTTTAATTCTGGTATACATTGCACTTCCCAGCAGCACAATGACATTTGATGTCCACCAAAGTGTCGATTTCAGTTCATCAAACCAAAATGTTGCAATTACAGTTTGAGCACATGCTTTGGCCGTTCCTGAGATATTGTGTGTCAAGGGCGAGGTAACTTTTATTTGAAGAGCTGTCACAAATCCAATTGCAAATCCGCAAACTCCTCCAATACTCATTGCAGTCCAAAACCACGATTCACCCAGATTTTCATAATTCAATATCTCAGGAATTTCTCCATTGATCAAAATTAACGGAAGAAATAAGATACACGAATACACATTATTATAATAGCTGAGCAACCAAATTTCTTGATTCACATAGGGAAGAATTTTCTTCGTAAAAATTGAAAATAGTGAGAGACTCAAAGATCCCAACACTCCAAATACTGTGCCTTTCAGTGAAAATGAATCAGTCAAAGATTCCTGATCAACTCCAAGCCAAAATCCACAAACAATCATAACACAACACAAAATGCAATTTGTACTTGTTCTCTGGCCGAGCAATAAAAAACTCAGCACAACATTGAAAACAGTCGTAAGTGACCTTCCAACATAATAAAAGGCAACTCCAACATATTTCAGACACAAGTTGTTCGTAACAATCATTGATGTGAAAAGAATCGACAGCGGAAGAACCTGAAAAAAGATTTTAATGAAATTTCATTTCATTTTAATATTAAAAGAAAATTTTATAATACCTTTTTAATTGTGTCTCGATGCCATGGATTACCTTCTGGGAATGAAATGTATCGAGGGCAAGTTTTTGCCAATTTGCTCATTGTAAAGCAAATTAATGCTGAGATCACACATTGAAACCATGTTACAAATAGTGGTGCTTCTAATCCAACTATTTTACTTGAGAGGAGAGCCTTATTTACAAATACAGTTATGATTGAAATTATCCTGAAAAAAAAAAATAAAATCAAATTATGGTGATTTGGAAGTAAAATCAAATTTCTTACCAATAAGCACTCACTACAAAGATAATATTTATATATTTTGCACATAAATTAGTCGCATTTTCATCTAATAATGGCTGATACGCGATTATCTTATTTTTATTGTATTGCATGATAATTTAATTTATTGCTTAAATCTAACACAAACTAGCATAATAATTAGCCCTTAAATAAGCCTTTGTGGCATAAATGCAGAAAAATATCCGTGATTTAACACAGTAAATTTATATTTTAATGAAATTACTACAAAATTTTAATTTTTGGTTTGTAACTTCATCATGTTTGTTGTTATAAAAATTTTCTTATCAGTAAACAGCTGAATTTGACAGTTAAAAAATGAAAAGTAACATTTATTACAAAGGTGAGTGCATTTGAATGTTACTAACTGGATACGCAGGTGAAAGTTTGACAATTCTCTATTTACGTACAGGATTTTTGACATTTCCATATGTGTATCTATACAAAAGGAGCTGTCAAATTTTATCTGCGTACCCAGTAAGAGAGGGGTAAGCAGGTAAAACTTGACAGTTTATTTTGTATAGATACACATACGTAAATGTCAAAAATCTTATACGTAATCATGGATTGTCAAACTTTGCATTTTTTGTAATAACATGGTTTTGGAAAGGCTCATACTAAATGTTGTGTTTTTTTACAATGGTTTCCGATTAGTAATTTTGTTTAGAAAAAAAAGGTTCTAATCCAATTATTTTCTCATTTGTACCTTTTTTCTGCCAGTTTTTCAGCTTCCTCATTTTTCTGTATATGGGTAAGTCTCAAAGTACTTCATTTAAAAGGTTCACACAATTTAAAGTTAATTAGGAGTTTAGAGAGGGTTCGCTTCAGAAATATAATTCGAACGAGAGAGTGAAGCACATAATTAAAGTCACGAAAAATTTCATTTTACTTCACCAAAATTAAGATAGTTTTGATTTCGATTTTCACATCGTTTTTTTGCTGTACATAGTACAAATGTTTCCTCTGTTGTGCATTCTTATCATGTGCTTTGTAAGACAAGATTTAGTCATAAATTGGGTCTCACAACACTATTTTTTTTTATTTTGATTTTCTTTGGTTTGGTGTTCATCCATTCGGCGATTTTGGTCAAATTGATAGCCTATGCCAATATATCTTCCTTATTGCTCCCAGAATGATCCATATTCAACATAATGTCTAATTTTTTCTGTACTGCCTTAAATGAATCTCAAATTTCTATGTCCCATCATTCCGATCCGCACGGCTCAATCTTAATTTTGAAAATGCAATTTTCATTGTTTGTCATATTGATACATTTTAAGATTTTTTCATTTTCGTTTTTCATAATTATCCGATTCACCTAAAAGTTTTCTGATAAATATTCAAAGAATGATTCCTACGAATAAAACCAAAAATGAAATATAATAATCTTTAAATTTGCCTATTAAATCATTTGAGTAATTCAAACCTAAATTATCGAAAATTTTAAATTTCAAGCAGATTTAATTTTTTCAAACATAAGTTAGCGCCAATTCCCAATTTCATCCGACAATACAAAAAATGAACTGCTAAGATGTCATTCACACAACCCAAAATAAATTTCACTTAACAACCATAGTCTGAGATCTCGGACTCGTCTATTCAAAATTATTAAAAAAATATTTTTAAATTGTTATATAAAGACTTGAATTTATAATAAATTGAATAACATTACATTATTCTGTTCTACTTACCCTAATTCATGACCTACCCAAAAGCGCATTTTTTTCTAATATAATTGGAATTGCATTGAAAAACAAAAATAAACAAACAATGGAAAAATCAAAACAAAAAGTAAGTTTTCTTATTCTCCACATTTTCCTACAGTAATTTCCATTAAAATTCATTTGATTTTCAATTTAAATGTCAAATTAAATCAATTTCTATCAAATTCACCTCAAAAACTTAAAATTATCTTATTAGTTATGATTGAAATCGAAAGTGATTTAATTTTGAAGAAAAAAAAATAAACAAACAACTGCGTCTTTGTCTTTTAAAATGGTGTCAAAGTTCCTTGAATTGAACTAATGAATTTCATTTATTTTCGTAGAAAAGTCGAGCTAAAATAAAAATCAATGAAGAAGAATCAGTCGAAGAACCGAATCCAGTTGATGAGGATTTGGGAAATATTCAATTTGATTTTGCGGAACTTAATTTAGATCATACCTCGACACCCTGTGAAGAAAAGGAGAATCAGTTCAAGGATGAACCGTCAACGAGCATTGATAATGATGAAATTACACCCACAGAGAAAGAAATTGAAGAGGAAAAAGTGAAAGAAATTGAAGAGGAAAAAAAAGAGGATGAAATAAAACCAGATTTGTATCTCGAAGAAAACAGTATGGGATTCATTGACGTTCACACAGAAGAAATTCCTGTACATGAAATGGTTGAGTGTCCTGAACCCGTAAAAGAAATTCACGTTCCGTCAGCACCAGAAATTGAAACTGAAACACAAATATGTGTTCCACAGACAAAAGAGCAAAGTCATCACCCGAATCTGTCAAGTGTGCAAGCTGACCTACATAAAATTAATACAACATTCATTGATATTTCTTCAATGAAACCATTTACACAAAGTGAATTAAGTACGTTATATGAAAATCCATATCTGCCAGCTGTTTTCTCGTTTGAAGATGAATTTATTAACATGCAACTCAATGAAGAGTTTAACTATCAGAGTCATCCATTGTATGAATTACTTTTAAAATATCAGAAATGTCGCATGAGTGCCAAAACCAATTCAAATGATGTAAATGAACTGAAACATGTGTGTCAGAAACATTTTGGGAATTGCTGGAATGTTCAGAAAGGAATTGTTCGGAATGAAAGTTATTGTAGTGATAGGAAACTTTGTAAGGCGATTCAAAATTATGAGTGAGTTTTTATTCAATTTTATCAAATGTCCATTTAAAGAATTTTTTTCTTCAACAGATATGCAACTTTCAATGCAAATGTGATGGAACAACTCAAAACGGATTTAAAATCCCTTCTCGAAATTAACGGTTTGGTGTATGGAAAAAATTTGTATAACTCTGCTGTGTGCAAAGTCCAGATCGAAAATCGAATTAGAGAGGTTTTAGCAGCAATTCCATGTAACAACTCAATGAAAGTAGCTCTCAACGAAAATCCATCAGTCCAATTACAAGAACTTCGCTTATCCTTATCAATTCTCTTCTTATTTTTACGTAAACCAAACATAGACTCCATCGTGATATCTGACGTCAAATCATGGATTCTCAAATTAGCGGCAGTGCAACTGCGTCATGCAACATGGCAAGATCACTTATTTTTACTCTTCCACATTTTGAGATGTCCATTTGAAATTGCAAGTTGGGCAGCGTGTTGTATTCAAGTTCCACTGCAACATCTCGATTCTTGTTCAAATTCACCATATGAAAATCAAATTGTGCATCATACACTTACAATTTTAATGGCATTACTTAAACCGGTTAAGCGACGACAAGAATTTATGGGAAAAATTAAAAAGGAATTGATTGATCCAATTCAGGAGAATCTTTGGGTGCTTGTTGATTCGGATGGCGAGGATCTGGGTGAAAGTGTTACTGTGAATGGACCTCGGGAAAATGATATGGTTGCAATTTTAAATCAAATTTCATTGGAGAAACTTTTCAGTTGTGTGACATGTGCAATTCCAAAAGATGACGGTTATTACATTGATTTGAACAATGTTAGTGGGCACCATTTATTGAAATCCATTGCATTTTCAATTAAATTAATCGAGATTCTGGGACATGGCTTGAAAACTTATGAAAATGAAAAATATCGACAATTTTGTAAACGTCTTGCACGAATAATTAGACATGTCGTTCAATATATAAGTGATATGCATGACATTTTTACGTAAGTAAATTCTATTATTGAAATTCAAATTAAAATTAAATTCTTTTCATTTTCAGATTTTCGAAAAACGAATCAGAATCTGCCGTGCGTACACGAATCCAATTGGAATACAATTATTTGGTACTCCGTGCATGTTTTTACATTTACAATTCACAACGACTCGGGACATGGCAATACTTGTCTGGACTTCCATTCACATACCTTTCAAAAAATACGTTGTACAAGTTGTATTATGGCCTACTAACCGGATTTGACTATCAAATTATCGGTGACTTTTCAACAGATTTCATTGAAAAATGTAAATATGAGGAATCAATTAAAAAATTTATCAATAGTATCATTGAAATGCCTTCAGAGGACCTTTATTACCTGTTACAAGTATTTGCATCAATGGCATGTAGTCGAGAAACTTATGATTGGGATTTTATTGAAACAATTACATTAGCATTATATGAGGTTAGTAATATCTGCCTTTTTTTTTATTTGACTTTTTTAATTTTGTCGATTTTTTAGTAATTTTATAATCAGTTTCAACTCCAATTGAAATTCTTTTGGGCGACATTTCATTTTCCGCTTCTTTCTCAATGTCAGTCGTGTCCTCATTCGCATTATTTGATTCCTGTATATTTGAAGTCTCTTTGACTGGAATTTGAGGCGGCTCCTGAATTGCAGTTTCAACGGTTTTTTTTGGAATTTCAAATACTTTCATTTTTCCCATTATAAAAATGAGGAAAATTAAATTGATTAACATCAAAATTGCATATAGAGCGTAATGCCATTCATTTTGAACAAATGGTTCTGTGCAAATGACTAAAATGTGTCCAAGAATTGTGGCGATAAAATACAGTGGAACGTTTAACGGTCTTAATTTGGGTGGAATGTTACTTCCAAGCCATCTGGAATAATTTCCAATGATGAGTGATTCGGCAAATGTTAACAGAAAAAATTGAGGCACAATATTCCATATTGAAATTGTTGGTTTGGGGGTCATCACTTTCAATTGAAAATCCTGAAATGAATTTTAAATTAACTCGCAACCACGTGTTACAATTTTTGCCTTCAAATACTTACATGTTGCTTATCAGTCTCCAGAATCATGATCACATAAACTTCACTTTCCTTAAATGCAATTTCCGAAAGAATGACCGATTTATCATCAACTGTAATGAAATACCTTCCAGCATCCAACCGAATCGGTGTAACTGAAAAACTTGAAAAATTTCGGACAACCTCACCATTACAATCAATAATCTTAACACGTTTTTCACTAATTGTATCACACAAAAACCTCACAATTGGTCTCAAATCCTTAGATCGTCTCATATCATCGTCATATGAAATTAGTCCAATTTTGTCTTTACCCACATATTCAATGAAATATCCCATTGCTGCTCCTTGTCGCAATTCAATGGTGTCATTTAACGATGGACATTCATCTGGGTCTCCCACAAATCCCATTTTTTCATCTAATTTAATTTGATACCAAAATTTTTCAGTTTTACCATCAATTTTTGTCTTTAAATTCTGATACATGTGCATGTGTGGTAAGAGAAATGGTTCTTGGTCTTCAATTAAAATTTCGATATTGTAATCGCATTTCATGCCATTGAATATGCGAAAATGAGCCTCATTAGATTGTGGTATAATTGGTCCCGTTCTTTTGAGTTGATATTCAAAATGGAGGGCCGCACTGAAGGCTAATATCGTTAAAATGAATCCAATTATAACTTGTTGCAGCGGTTTTTTAAAGTTAATCGCCTCAAGTACCCGATTGAAAATGTACTTGTTGAAAATGAGGAAGAAAATCATGAAAAGTTGATACAAAATCATGACATGAGCTGGTTGTAATTGAAATGACATAAAAAATGTTCGATCTGATTTCAGGGATTGAAGGACAAAATATGTGAATTTTTGATCAATGCAAGCTCGGATTATGATAATTGGAATGAAAAACAATAGAACGCCACAGTTCCCGAATGTGGGATACGATAATATTGCTTCAAGGTATCTGAAACCAGTTTTAAATGGGTGCCATTCAACAATGTCGCTCTTTTCTGTGTTGTTTTTGTGGAAAATCAGCATTATGATGATGATTATGGTGACAATTAATGATTTCACTTCCAAAAAGTGAGTTCCAATTATGATTTTAAAATTCCTTATGAGTGGAAGAGAAAAAGTAGCTAAAATTCCCGCAATCAATCCAAAAATGACAGCCCATTTTGAGTTATTACAAAAGTGTTTTGATTTCACTAGAGCAGGTCGAGCTATTCCACTTCCCATAAAAATGAAGACAATTCCAAGGAAATGTCCAATAATTGCATAGAGTGACAAAATTTTCCTTTCATTTTCTTCATAAATTGATGACTCATAAGGAACAAGAGTCAAGATCGTTCCAATCGTCAAGAAAATGAATCCAATTTCAATTATCCTTGAAAAAGAAGAAAATTCAAATCGATATGACGCAAAAAATTAAAATTCATACTTGTAAGTTGTCCTAATGTAATGCAGAAAATGCTCGATGATGTTACTCAAGTAAAAAATTATTAGGAAAATATGACACGAAATAATTGAGTTTGATTCTGACAAGTCCAATTCCCATAACATGTAAACGACGAGGCCAGTTTTGATTCCATAGTAGCAAAATCGTTCGAGAATTAACACAATCGTATTGAATAATGTTGATTTTTCCATTTTTAATTTCAAATTTCATTGAATTGAATTGAAAATTATTTGACATTTAATTTAACGGCAGCCTGCTAAGAAATTTTCAATGAATTTTAATATTTTGAAATTTATAAAATACCAGGCGTTTCCATTATTTTTTACATTTTACACAGAATTTGTCATTAAATTTCATTTCAATTTCTTTTCAGATTGGATTCCTCAATGAAAGCTCAAGAGAAATCTGTTACAAATCAGTGAAAGACCTTATCGGAAGTATTGCAGCGAAATTCCCTTCTATCATGTCAGCTCTCATTCAAAGACTTAATGGCGATATTTCAAAGGTAACATTAAATTACGTTAAATTTTTAAGTTTTTATTAAAATTTTACATTTAACAGGTTTCCACATTCAATCCATATCTCATCAAAGCACTTCCCTTGGATTTATGGCAGCCATCAATTCAAGATCTCAACATAATTTCAGAATGGTTGCTAAATTTCCCCTTTGAAAGTATTGAAAGTCAATCAACCCGGATAATTTTCAATCGATTAAACTGGAATTTCAATACAGACGGTTCACTTTTCCTTCCATATGACATTCATGTTCGTACTGCGTGCCTAATTTGTGAGGTAGCGACAAAACACGTGCCCGAAACAATCGGTCTCAGTGAAATTTCAATTACGGCTTTGGTGAAAAATCAAACATCGCGAACACAATTTGCTAATTGGTGTTGGAATTTAACATCACGCTTAAGGTTGCATTGTATGGACCAAAATATTGATATAATTCGGAATTTTATCAATGAACCCTCGATTTTCCTTCAACGGATCCCGGAATTGGAGCACACTGAAATTTTATGTCAAGGTGTAAGTGAATCAAGGCCACTTCCTATTTACATTTCACTCCTGGTTTCATTGATTGGACACTCTGTGCCTCAAATTTGTCATAAAGGGCTGGAACATATCATACTGCTATTGAATGACAGTCGACATACAATTGTGATAAGATGCCTAGAATTAATTGTACCACTATTTTTAGAATGTCCCGAAAGTTTATGTAGCTGTGATAAATTTCAAACAATACTCACACAACTGCTCAATGACAAGAGTTACCAAAAATATACAAAGGATTTTGTTATAATTCAATCGCAAAAACCAGTTTTACTCCTATTTGGCAACATGATCCAACATCAGATTACGAATTATGTTAATTATGGCCTTCAATCACCCACAATTTTTATTAATTTGTGGGTTGATTGTCTTACATACAATAAATCGTGGTATGCAAATCCAAATTATGTCCATTTAATGGATTTAATTACAAGAATTGCATATCAATTTCCTGATGCATGGCATTCATTGAAAATGAAATTGGAATCACATTTCAAAGAAATCCAGATCATCAAGCCACCACAATCAACTGGTTTGTTCAGTTTAATCAGTGGCAATTCATCGGGACCATATAACGGCTTAGCTCAACCCAATTCAAGCACAATGTGGTTTTCACTGCTCATCCTCGAACTTGAATTTGAGTGCATTGAATTACAAAAAGGGATCTGGGCTGAATTTTTAAGGCAACTCTATGCCACTAGCGGAAAAACTTCAATTGATACAGTCTTAAAAAAGGTTTCAACGTTAACAGGATGTGCCCAAATCACATCAAATCAGTTAGTTTTATTTAAATTAGCGAATTTAATCGTGTCAACACAAGTCGATCACTTTTTATTCCCAATAATTTGTCAACAGTTTTTCTGTTTATATTTAGCTCGCATTCCGATTGCAGATGCTATGGATCAACGTTTTTACGAGGTTTTTGGTGTTTCAGATAAAATTTACGATTCAAATACGACGCTGATGAAAAAAATTAAGAAAAAGTTACAAGATGCGGTTGAATATCATACAGAAAATTCGGTGACAGGCACATCAAATTTCCATAACGGATGTTTGAAGATCTTCAAGGCATATTTGTTCTGGTTCGAGGAAACGGCACTCAATAAATTAAATGCATCAACAATTCCAAGTTCGATTTGGGAGTCCAACAAATTGAAATTGATTTTTCATGGCAATCGAAATCATTGGACTGAGTTCATAAATTTAAGTTCTGTGCGGAAAATACAAGTGGACGAAGCTGATGAATGGGCGAAGATCATTCAACGTCCTACGAAAAATATCAAACAAAGTTCGAGTGTTTTGAGTGCACATTCTGAGACGATTCCTAATCCAAAAATGAATATTGCTGAACGACTTGAATCGTATGATAAGCCCTTGGATCCACCGGAAGTCTTTGATATTCGGAAAAACCCACCAATGTCAAAAAATAATTTCAATTTAAATAAAAGTTTAAAGGACCTCAGTGATCATGCAAGAAAATTCAATGAAATCATCAATGAGCATAAACAACTTGACCAAATTTACCTAAATTTAATATCAATGCTCTACAAACACACATCACGAACAATAAAGAAACGGATTTCATGTGGCAATGAGTGTTCTGGTAGTGCTTCAATCACCTTACAATACCAAGATTCAAAACTCGATACAAAAGTAATTGAAAAAATCGAGACAAATCGTCGTTCCTACGAAAATGTCACAAGTCAAGAATCAGCGACACCAAATATAAAGGTCGTAATCGCAATTAGTCAAATTCTCAATGCAACTCAATTCATAGATGATTATTATAAAAAAATAAAACGTTCTGACTTCAATGATCCCCAAGCAAAAGCAAAATTCAACAATGTGAATTCAGATGGTGTGAATATGTTTTATGTTATGATCTCTTATATGAAGGAGCACGTTTTAGCGTGTCCCATAAGTGAGGATGTTTTTAATTATAGTGCCGCCAAATTGGGAATTTTCATTCAAGATAATCACAATGTTGAAGGATATAAATTACTTGAAATTGTGTTAGCAAGACCAGATTTGATTAATTTGATTGGAGAACTCTTTTCCCCAACTTTATCGCCAGCACCATATTTCATTGATTTGTATCGCATTATGATTGATTCACATTTCAAAAAATGTAGTGAACATACCATTTTTGTGCTGTTTTCCAAATTTGATGTAATGTCATGGCTAAATAACCACAAACCAGAATCAGGGGATGTGAGTGCGCTGTTGAAATTGAATTTGAAAGGACTTGAGTGCTGGAATCAACAACATTTGGCCTTGATTCAAGGGGTGAGTAAAATGAAGAAAAAAACTTACGAAACTCAAATTTTCAAAAACCCTCCAGAAAATCTCAAATTTTCAAAAAACCTTCAGAAAACTTCAAATTTTCAAAAACCCTGGAAAAACTTACGAAACTCAAATTTTTAAAAACCTTCGAGAAAACCTCTAATTTTCAAAAAACCTTTAGAAAACTTCAAATTTTCAAAAACCCTGGAAAAACTTACGAAACTCATATTTTCAAAAACCCTCCAGAAAACTTCAAATTTTCAAAAACCCTGGAAAAATTTACGAAACTCTAATTTTCAAAAACCCTCCAGAAAACCTCAAATTTTCAAAAACCCTCCAGAAAACCTTAAATTTTCAAAAACCCTGGAAAAACTTACAAAACTCAAATTTTCAAAAAACTCTCCAGAAAAACTCGAATTTTCAAAAAACCTCAAAATTACTGAAAATTTTCAAAAACTCTCAAACAAATTTTTATATCAAAAACCTTGGAGAAAAACTGAAATTTTCTAAAACCTTTCAGAATATCACAAAATTTCAAAAAACCTGAAAACTGTAGTATGTTAAAACTGTTTCAATAACATAAAATTCCTTTTCAGCTTCTTCGACGCCATTTAGTTCACATTTTTGAATACAATTTTCCTGCTCATTGTAACGAGACAATTGAATTAGTACTTTTAGAAATATCAAATCAGAGTTTCAATCCCGACATACTTTATGACCTGCTTACATCGTTGTATCAACGTGCCGGATGTGGCCCATTCCCAAGTGATCCGAGCGTGAGCATATCACCAATTATGATCAAATTTGCAACTGATCAACGCTTGTTATCATTTGAAATTCTACAAGAATTGGTCAAAAAAATATCAGATCACTTTCATAATCAGCGATTAAAGCACGGACTGCATGGACTGTATCCTAAACATTCGAGTTACTGTCGGACACTCAAAGCCTTACTTGGAACGATCAGTTTTGCTTTTGTGAATTCCTGTGTTAGCACATTTCCTTCTATGACAATTGAGAATTGTAAGATTAATTTTGTATGATTTTTTTGTGAGGAATTCGCATTTAAATGTTAATATTTATTTTTTACAGTGATCAATATGATTTGGACGAATATCTGTCAACTATTTACACCTTGGATAGTTCCATATTACTTAAATGACATGCAAAATTCAGCTGCCAATTGGATTCAACAATTGAGTGATAACAAAGTAATGTTACCATGGAGTCAGAAATACGTTAAAGATGCGACAATGATTTTGAATCTCTTCACCAAATTAATTAATTATGTCATCAAGACAATTCCACATAGTGAAATAATTTTACAACATATTCTGCGTCTATATGAACTTGGTTTTGTCAATACAAGTATTCCGAAATACGTTTTAGAGCCGTTACATGAATCATTCTTAAAGCTACCTTGGAAAGTTTTTCGTCCCAAATTGCATCACATTGATTTGATCCACCGTATTTTGCAGCAATTCTTACCTGATTGTCATGCATTCATTGGCAGTATTTTCACGAAAATTGAATGGACATCGTGGATGCAAAATTGTCCAGATAGTGACAAGGGAATGGCGGCCATATTAACGATTTTTGTTAAAATTTCATATGAACCGAGTTTAAGTGAGAGCGAAGAAATGTCAAAATTATTAACAGAGAGCTTACAATTTTCATGGCATGTCCTTACATCAAATGAATTGGAACCCATTTTTGATTGGTTGATACTTTCGTGTGATCCGGCGATAATTTTAAAGGTACCTGGCAAAACTCGTGTAATTGATACTCCACTTTTACATCTCTTGATGGTTGTGAGTTCGTTTGGTGGGGGTGACAATGAGACATTTCAATTAAAATCTGAAATTAATGCGAAACGATTGTTGTACGTTCGGATGATAACAAGACTTTTACGAGGATGTGGCACAAAATATCATCAACTTTTATCGACAGTTGATGGGACAAAGGCGTTCAATGCAGTTATCGGGGATTTACTGACACTCATTGAAAAATCAACGAAAAATGAAACAGAAACTGAGCAGGAACAGGTCATTACGTTACTTTTAATTGAATTACTTGGGTCACTTCAAAGCCAAAATGAATTTACGGCACGTCTCTCGGCAAATGCTGTAGTGAGATGGGAGCTCACTGGATGTCCTCAAGATGTGACACTGCTAAGCCTATTTTGTGTGCTCAACACGTTCAAAACATTCACTTTCAATTCATGTCTTTTAATTGAACAAACGATTTTTAACTTTTTGAAACAAACAGAATCAAGTGATGCGCTTAAAATGGCGGATTGGCGAAAAATAGTTCAGCGTATGGTGAATTTCACTTCAGTTGATGTAGCTCAATTGATACAAAACGATTTATTGCTTTGTATTCATCTTTTTATGCTGGAAAGTTTGAGACTTTGTGCGACGAATGGCGATAAAATTATGGTGTTACAAGGGGTTTTTGTTCACTTTGACAAATATAAGACGTCAGAAACAAGTGAAGGTCAATGGTTCCTCAACATTGGATTGTTCATTCACATTGGAATGGAAAATTTAGAAGGATCAGCTATTTTTCTGCTTTCCTTGGCGAGATTCCTATTAAATGAGATAAGTCAAACAGAACGATGGGGCGACGGAATTCTCGGAGCTATCGGGATACGAAGAGATTCGATCAGTAACAGGTATGAAAATTCTTTGTATTTTTAATGAAACACGTTAAATGGAATTTCATTTCAATTTCAGCAAACGCATCCTCAATCGATGTCTTGCTTGCATCATTTTCTCCCTTTTCATCGATGAGCAGTATCCTGATTGTGCAAAAATTCGACTTGAATATAAAGCTGCCATTGATGATCTTAAATTGCAAATTAGCACAAAAAAATACAGTGCATTAAGAGAACCAGTGCTGCAAGTCTTGGGTCAACTCGAACGTGGACAGGAAGCGAAGGAGAGTGAAAATCAAATGGGATGTGCAGAAATTATTCGATTATTTTACAAGGATCACTTTTTGGAGTCTGTGGAACGAGCATGGGACACTTAAAATTAAAATTAAGTTACAAAGGCCATTTAAGTTTATTTTTTCTTAGCTAGTTAAATTAAAAATTAAAGCTTTTTACAGAAATTTACTATGAATCTTTAATTGAGCACATTAAATTGTCTCTCTCATCATCTTTAAATTCGACAACCTCTGCATCAAATATTTCCGAAAAACTCTTAACAAAATTTGGTGTAACCATGTCAATTGTGACATTTTTCCCCAACTCCTGTGATATCGAAGTAACACCTTTCCCCATAATGCCACATGGCACAATGTGCTCAAACCAATTGAGATCTGTATTACAATTGAGTGCTAGTCCATGTGTGGTCACGTATCGACTTCCATGCACACCAATGGCACATATTTTCCGATCCTCAACCCAAACTCCCGTATCCGATGTTGTTCTGGCTTCAATGTCATACCTCTTACACAGATCAATGACAGTTTTTTCAATGTGACACACATACCATTTCATACTCGGTTGAAAATTCTTCAAATTAATTATGGGATATGCAACAAGTTGGCCAGGACCATGAAATGTTATAAGACCACCACGATTTGTTTTGTGAAATTCAGCGCCGAGTTTCTCTAAACGAGCCTCATCTTGGATGGTGTATTGTTTGGTACGGATGCCGATTGTGTAAACCGGTGGATGTTCGGTTAATATTAAAATATTGGGATAGTGTGAGTTTAAAACGTGTTGCGAGAGGGATTTTTGTAATGTCAGTGATTTTGTGTATGGCAACAAACCAGTACGGAGGAGGTAAATTAAACGTTTCATTTTATTGTATCACTAATTTAATTTTTTTAAGTCACTTTGGTTTGGAGATTCTAATTAATTTGATTCTAAAAGTCGTTTCAAATTTTCATATTCCGCTCTCAATTCATTGATAATTTCATTGTCTTTTTCTTCTTGATGCTCCTTCTTAAAGTCAACTTCTAATTCTGTTAATAGATGATTGATTTGTGCTTCAGTTTTCCTTTTCTCTTCCTTTTCCTTAATTTTTCTGAATATCAATTGAGATGCCTGTTAAATGATTGAATTAAAATAAATAAAAGTGTAATTTTTTTTATGAATGAAACAGCTGATGATGAATGACATTTTGTCTCGAAATGAAATTTAAGTCCCATTAAATTTTGAAAGTGAAAAGCGCGAAACTCACATAAACGTCGATTGCTGCATAAATTTTCTGTTCTTCGCTCAACATTTTATCCCACTGACTCGCTCGAACTGCCTTATCCTTATTGATTCCAGTCTCTAGCTGAAATTACATCAAATTTAAAAAAAAAAACATTTTTAAGTTTTACATTAAATTTTTACAAATTCAACGACTAATTTATTCATGCTCCAACGCTCATTGATTCCCAGCACCTTGTTTGCATACAAACCGAGATCACAACAATTTCCAACCAATTTATCAACTGAGCCAACATTCGGAAAATCTCTGCCTAGTTTTCGAATGTCACTGAAAATGTTTAAAAAATTTGTATTATAAACATTTTCCCATCAAAAATTTCCTTTACTTTTTTATACAAATTCCATGAAGCAGCAATTTTTCATGATGAATCAATTCCACCAAAGATTTGGGTAAAGTATCCAACTTCCACACTTGAAACAAATAACACACATCTAAGGAAAACGAAAATTGAATTAAAGCCGTTTTATAGGGTCCGGTCTGATAACTAAATGGCCATTCCATGTCAAATCCAACGGGTATTTGACCATTTTCTTTGATGTTATTTAACCAGTCTCTGTAAAGAAAAATTTGAATTAAAAAAATTTCAGGAGTAACAAAATGAACTCTTTAGGACTCACAGAATTTCTTGTGCTGCATTTCTAATCTCCTCGTATTCTGATAGGTAATAAATTTTGTTTTCATAACTCAAGTAATTCAATTGTCGCAGATTTTGATTGATTCTTTTTCTTTGTTCCTCGGGTGAAATTTCCTCTCGTTGATTATAAGCAAATTTACTTTTATATTTTGAGTATGACGATTCAAATTGAATATTTGCAGCATTCTAAAAGTTAAAAGATATGTGAAAAAAATTATTAGTTCATAGCCAATTTCACTGATCTTACACTTTGATTTTCATCATGTCCTTTTTTCATCCATGAAGGAAAATATCGTACTTTTTTCATTTTTTGTTTAATTGCTTGAATTTTCATTTAATTTTAATTTAGTGTCTTATTTCCATTATTTTTTGTTTGTTTACAAAACGACATTAAAATAGGCCGTTACAAGTTTGATAAAATATTTCGTGTCAACGATTACAGTGTGACCATGATCACATTAAAGGGGTATGAAGTTTAAATTTGACAGATCATTTTGTATGGATACATATACGGAAACTTCAAAAATTCTGTACGTAAATAGTGATTGTCAAAGACCTACGAGAAAAGTCTATGGGCAGGAATTTCAGTTGATATTTGAAATTTTTTAATGTAAAATTTTGAAGTTTGTGTATGTGTATCTATAGAAAATGAACTGTCAAATTTAACCTGCTTACCCCCTTGGATTTTGACAAATTTTATTATCTAGCATAGTCCATAGAATAGAACTTAATTTTGACTTTTATTTTCTATCAAAATTTTGCATGAGAAAATGACAAATGTCAAAATTAAATCTGTCAATTGATTTTTCATGGTTTTGATGAACGTCCTACTTGCTCAATGGAAAAAGTAAATTTTTTCAAATGAATCAAATGAAGTTACTTTTATTAATAAATGAAATGGGAATAAAAAAAAACATTTAACATTAACATTAATAATTTTAACATAAACGATACAACATTTTCCGTTGCATGCGATGTTGAAGTTCACCTCGTCGAATCATGGTATGAATAACCTTGAGAACAGCACGTTCTGGATACTTTTGACGCGTAAAATCTTGAATAATATTTTGTTCAGACACCTGTGAACCAATTGCAAATCTTCGTTTCAGTTGTTTTTCAATTCTATTTAACATCTCTTGGTCTTCTTCTGTGGTAAAACCTTCAGCACCCGCCAAACTACCTGACATTGCTGCATCGAGTGTCGATACTTGGAATAAACGCAATGCTTCATTGACATGAGTCTCATTAGCAAATGGTTGTAGTTGCATTTTTGCAAGTGATTCAGCAATACGAATAATTGCTTCGAGTTGTCGTACGGTAATTGGAATAGCTAAGCGTTTATCTGCTGCTTTTTCTTGATCATGTTGACCTGTTCTCATCAAGACATAACGTGATTTTAACTTATCACCAGCTTCTTTGGTTAATCGCGGTCCACAATGTGTACGACAATAATGAATGAATTTTTTGAATGTTGCAAGTGAAATTTCCCCTTCTTTTGCTTCCATTCCTGGACGATTTGCATTGAGATGGACATTGATAATGTGTTTTGCTAAGGTGATATCACGACTTTCATCATGCAAATCTTTGACAATGAAAATCATGTCGAAACGTGAGAGAATTGTTGGCATGAAATCAATATTTTCTTCTCCTTTTGTATCATCCCAACGTCCAAAGATGGAATTGGCTGCAGCCAAAACGGAACATCTTGTATTTAGCGTGGTTGTGATACCGGCTTTTGCAATGGAAATTGTTTGTTGTTCCATTGCTTCGTGAATTGCAACACGATCATCTTCTTTCATTTTATCAAACTCGTCAATACAAACTACACCGCCATCAGCCAACACCATGGCTCCTCCTTCCATGATGAAATTTCTTGAAGCAGGATCACGCATAACACTGGCTGTCAAACCAGAGGCAGATGATCCTTTACCAGAAGTGTAGACAGCAATAGGTGCAACCTTTTCCACGAATTTTAATAATTGTGATTTAGCAGTACCAGGATCACCCAAAAGTAAGAGATTGATGTCACCACGACGAGTTAAACCATCAGGCATCCGTTTACGAGCACCTCCAAACAATAAACACACAATAGCTTTCTTGATATCTGTTGATCCGAAAATAGAAGGAGCCAATGATTCTGCTAACACATCCAAAAGATTTGGTGTAGCTGCTAATTTTCTGAATTGAGACTCCTCTTCAGTTGTGATGTGATTGTAGCGAGAGATTGCTCCAACACCTTCACTATCAACAGTAATTCCAACAACACGCATGTAAGGAGACCTCACACCAACTGTTGCCTTTTCCTTGCCATCAGCCTTACTCGGCTTACCCACTTTACGAATTGAAAAAATACCATGCATAAGTACTCTATTTCCAGGTACAACTCTTTCACATAAGCTACGATCACAAAACATCGTCATATGCCGTGGAATTTCTCCTTGTGGTATGAAATCAGGTAATTCTTGTAATTTAAGGACTTGGAAATCCATACATTTACATTTGTCGGGCAGGATAAAAAATGGATCTAACGGACATTTTGGACGACCAGCTTGTTCTGTATTGCATTTCCTTGGAAGTGGATACCCTTCAAGACCTGGATTGACATTCAAATTCGGAATTACATTTCCACAAGAACGACATTGAATCGTGATCTTATTCGCTTTTGCTTTAATGCCCGAAGCTGCTACAATAATTCCAGCAACTTTGACCAACCTCGATACATATTCAGATTTCAAGTCACGAATGTTAGTGGGATTTGCTGTTGAATTGACCAAAACTTGAATGTCAGGAATGTGTTCTTCAGCTTCAGGGCGTGGGGCGGTAATTTCATCAACAACTTCCCTTGCTGCTTCTTCAAATATCTCCAAATGCTCGGTTGGTTGTTTGTGAAGTTTATCTGCCAAATTTTCATCGAAACCAGCAAGATCTTCCAATTGAACTTCCAGATAATAGCGGCCAAGGAGATAGTTACGTTTCAATGAGTCACTGCGAATTTAAAGTCAAATAATTGCTGAGTTACAATAAAAATTTAAATTAAAGCCTTACCGATATTTGAAATGAAAATTATCCTCATTGAATGTTCGAATAAAATCCTTGTACTTTTTCTTAACGGCTTGCAAGTTAATTTGTTCACCTTGCTGATCATCTCCAGCAAAATTGTCAGAGAAGAAGATTCCTGCATCATCGAATCCTTCCATTGTTAATTTGGTTTTATTTTTAAAGTGTTTTGATTTAAAATATTTTTCCTCAATTTAAACAAAGGCCGAAAGCCAAGCAATTTTGTAGTGGCGCGAAAATAAAATGTCAGAATCGGATTTGAGAAAGGCCATTCCAATAAATAAAATTTTTCCATTTGAATATGACCAGAGATGCTGCGTTCAAAGTGAAATTTATCCGGGTTCACGAACTTACGGTAAATTTTCAAAGTAAAATGGAATTGTAAAGACAGGTAAGACGAAATTTCATGGATTGGGCTTAAATTGATTAGCTAAAAGCTTCTTCATTTGAACGAAACTGACAGAAAATTCATCAAAACATCACAACATAAAAATGTGCACTTGCAACACTTTTTCACATTGTAATGGCCTTTAACTGACATATAGCACGTTGTGTGTATTTTGAGAGGCCATTAGTTTTCCTTAAATTATCTTAAAATCATATAAAACGAGCTAAATTCCTATAAAATATCAATCGTAATGCCAATTTGAGTGCACCAATCAAAAACCATATAAAAAATTGTGTAAAAATTTAATTTACACTCAACATTTTGTGATAAATATCGATCCAAATTGACGCTCCATTCTACCACAAACAAAAAAAACAGAATATGGTAAATTTTTAATTTCTTTGTTCGATTATTGACATAAATTGAAATTTTTTAAAAAATCTTTTCAGGACACTTCCGAAGGTTACCAAACAGGAATGAAAGATAATAGTGAGAATTTTGAAAAAGCCGGCACAAAAATGGATGTGTCTCAAGGTCAAGATGCCGTTGTCAATGGAAATTGTACGGCAGCTAAGGACATGACATCCAAAGACTACTATTTTGATTCATATGCTCATTTTGGTATTCATGAGGAAATGTTGAAAGACGAAGTTAGAACATGCACTTATAGGAATTCAATTTACCATAATAAACATTTATTTAAAGGTAAAGTTGTACTAGATATTGGTTGTGGAACTGGAATTCTCTCAATGTTTGCCGCAAAAGCCGGTGCTGGCAAAGTAATTGGAGTTGATTGTTCTGCCATTATTGAATATGCAAAGGATATTGTGCGTGATAACAATTTGGACCACATTATCACTTTGGTCAAGGGAAAAGTTGAGGAAATTGAATTGCCCGAGGGTATTGAGAAAGTTGACATTATCATAAGTGAATGGATGGGTTATTGTTTATTTTATGAATCTATGCTCGATACCGTACTTTATGCTCGAGATAAATGGCTTAAATCTGATGGTATGTTGTTCCCAGATCGTTGCAGTCTCTATGTCTGTGGCATTGAAGATCGCCAATATAAAGATGAGAAAATAAATTGGTGGTCTGATGTTTATGGATTTGATATGAGTGCTATACGAAAGGTCGCTATTAATGAACCTCTAGTTGATGTTGTTGATCCAAAACAAGTTGTGACCAGTAATTGTCAAATCAAAGAAATTGACTTGTATACTGTGACAAAAAAAGACTTGGAATTTCAAGCTCCTTTCCAGTTAATTGCTAAGAGAAATGATTACATTCAAGCTTTGGTCACATTTTTCACAGTTGAATTCACCAAATGTCATAAAAAACTTGGTTTCAGTACGTCACCAGACTCACAATATACCCACTGGAAACAAACTGTCTTCTATTTGGATGATTATCTCACCGTTAAACAGGGCGAACAAGTCTATGGCACTGTAGAGATAAAGCCTAATGCTAAAAATAATCGAGATTTGGATATTAAAGTCAAGCTGGACTTTGAAGGCGAATTAAGTGAAGTTCACGAAGTCAATCAGTATCGTATGCGCTAAAAAAAGTATTGTTGAAATCTCACATTGACAACATTTCTTACATTAAAAAAAAATATTTTTATTTGTTATGCTTAAGAAAAAAAAACCACTTTAAAAAAAAATATCAAACATAAAAGGGGTTTGTGAAAGACCCCCAGTGAAATTAGCTTGTCTTGACGTTAATTATTTTATTTTATATGAAAAAAAACTAAATTTAAAACTGGTCCGAACTTAAAAATAAAACAGGAAAAAAACATTCAAAATGTTGAGTGAAATTATTTTGCTTTTTAATAATTCTTCTCTTTATAACGTTGCTTGAGTGTGAAATTAGCACATGTGCTGGTTCTTTTTTAAATTTACTTGGATGCCCCAAATTCCCCTATTGTATAAATTTGTTTACGATCACTAGCAAAGTCCATGGGATAGAATTTCACTTGAAATTTCATTTGACGTATATTTTCTATGGAAACACATACGAAAACTTCAAAATTTTGTTTGTGAAATTTTAAAACGAAGTTAAAATTTAATGCTCTTGTCGAAAAAAATAAAATTAAAGTCAGACTTTTAAACTTGAGAAAAGTTCAAAATTTTGTAGGAGCGATTCATTAACGAAAATTTGAAATTGCTTAAATTGGCGATTTTTTAAGGGAGACTTAATGATCTCTTGTGATATAAAATAAGGACGAAACTTATTTAGAAGACTTTTTGTACAATAGGGGGCAACGAGGCATCCAAAAAAATTCAAAAAATTCAAAAATGAGTTGCATGTGCAAACTTCACTCTCAATTGAAAAGACCAAAATAAATTAAATTTCATTATAATCAATTAAAATATTTTTTATTCTAACTATTTACAAAAAATAAATTATTTATACCATTTTCATAATTTCCTATTCACTTATCCTTATTCTTTCATACATATTTTCAACAATTTTTATCGTTTAATAAGTAATTTAATTTTTTTTTAATTAAAATTATTCAATAAAATACATTTTACAATTAAAATTTTTTTCGTGTTAAAATTTTTATGTTTATTTTTTTAATTTAAGGCACAGAAGTTAAATTTGTATTTTAAAATGATTTCATATATTTTTTGTGATCTGAATTTTCGGTGGGTATTTGACTCCCTTTCAGATATTTAGATATTTTATTATAAAATATTCATTTTTTTCTTATTTTTAATTTAATTTAATATTTACTTAAGGCAGTGATTAAAATCTGATTTTCTTTGTTTAATTTGCTTTAATTTTTTTTTACATTTAAAAAAAAAATGATAATTTACGACTAAAACAATATAAATTAATTAAAAAGTTAACACATAAGAACTAATATAAAATTGCACTAAAAACCAGTGACCTCCTGTAATTTGTATGTTAAATTTAAACTTCAACTCCTCGTAAATCATCGACACTGATGTCACTTGCAGTTGAATTTTTCAATGATAGTGGAAAATGAGTATTATTGCATTTGATATTGTTGTTCTCGATTGAGTTGTTTGTGGTCAGTTCTTCTGTAGATGTTGTTTCAATTGGAATTTCAGGTACGGACAGTCCTTGACGTGTAAAAAAGGCCATTTTTTCTCTGAATTAAGGGAATTTGTTTAAAATGAAATGTTTTACATGAAAAAAATTTTTTTTTTTGCTTACTTGAATGAAGTAACATCTGGCTGACCCTTGCAAGCTTTTGTTTTTCTTAGTTTATAAATTTCTTTGGAAGTTTTATGCAGTAATTTTTGCATGTGTTTTGTCTCGGGATTTGTTTGGCTTTGCACTGCATCAACGATTTTCTGTAGTTGCTCATTTTCCAGTGCCCATGTTGCTATTTTTGTGTCGTTATTGTCACGTGCTTGCTCTAATCTATTTTTTTTAAATGAAATCATTGAATAAAATTGGTGTTAGGATGAAATTTAATTGAAAAAATTACCTTTGTTTTAATTCTCTCAGTCTAACAATTTCATCATTTAAATTAAGCAGCTTTGTTTGTTGTGCTTTTAAATCTAATTCTAAATCTAGGCTTGTTCTAGGTATGGCAGGATAACTTTTAGCCGAAGCATTTGTAGGTGGACGTAAAAGTCGATTGTTGTAACGCAAGGATCGACGTTCAATGGCGCCACGTCTAAAGGAATGTGGTGTTAGTTGATTGTTGAAGTGCATCGCCGAATCTGAATCACTGCGATTTAATCGACAAACGTAACGGTTTTTTGGTACCACAGCACTAGATAAAAAAATTCAATTGAAATAAATTCTTTTAAAAAAATATTAATTTCCTTACCTTGGAGAAAAAGTTTGTGATCTCTTGACAATTCTTTCTTCAGTCGTTTCCTTGGAAGAATTTCCCAATTCCCTTGTCCTTCGTTTCTCTGGCAAAAATGCACATTCAGTGTTTGTTTCCTTGTCAACGACCTCAGTATCGATTGTTTCATTGAACATACTGTATATAAAATTGTCTCCCCGTTCAACCTGATCAAAAGACAATTCTCTATAAACTTTATCAGAATCATCCTCTTGATCGTCATCCTCATCATCACTATTAATATTCAATTGTCCTTGCATGTTGAGAGCTGCCTCCAAATCGACATGATTTTGGTCACGTGTTAATGTTGATGTTTGTGATGAGATTATTGTTGATTCATCACTCGATTCTTCCTTAAATGTCGAACACATTGTTTCAGGATTTGACATACTGATGACATTGTACCATTTACTATGATTATCTTCATCGTTGAATTCTGCTAAACTTATTTGAACGTTGCCCTGTGGAAAATAAAAAAAAAAAAAACATATTTTAATGTATTTGGTTTGAAATGAAATGAAATTTTACATACCACCCATTCTTCGACATTATTAGTGATGCTCATGACTTTGACTTGTAATGATTTGGAATAAATGTGCTGGAGTGGGACAATGACGGAAAAGCTGCTGTTAAAAGACGGTTTCACAAAATCTATGAAGGCACTCGTTCTGATTGTTTGTTGAGAATTTCCTGGCACAAGTGCGGCTCTAATGTATCTGTGAGATTACAAAAAAATAAATTTAATAAATTTACTTTAATTTAGGTATAAATTTGACTTACAATTGGCATCCTACTGGAAGATATAATGCACTCAAATTCCGCGCACGTTCAATTGTCACCGTTAAACAAGAATCTTTCTTGGAGTATTTTAATCCTATTTGTACTTGAGCAGTATCCTTATTTTGCAGTAACGCTCGTGATGCCTCAAACACTCCAGAATCTCCAGCTACAGATTCATCACTTACAGCTGCCGATACTGATCTGGTGTTGGAAGATGACGAGGATCGACTCAATATCGCTTGAGGAATATCAAGGGTTGTTGGTTTTTCATAAATTGGGGATAATGGTGGTCCCAAGGCCATATGTTTCATATTCAGTTCCCTTAAATCATTTAACTCTTGTGTTAAGATCTCCAAATTTTGTGTATTTTCGTACATTGGCTCATTCATGGGATCGCCCTTGTTCATGGGTGATGCTGGCGGTGTTTCACCAGACAAACTACTTCTTGGTGATAATGAGACATCAGATGTTAAATACATGAGAGATTGAACTCTCCTATTAATGTCAACCATATCAATGTGAGGTTCTGTTGTCAATGGATCACCGTAAATATCCGTGAATGAAAGTCCACTTAAAGACCCTTTGCTACTTGCTGTTGAGAGTGAACCCAAACTAGAGCCACTACTTATCGAAAGAGTACTGTGTGACATTGTGCATCTCAGCTGTTTTTCTAAATATGCAATTTCCTTGAAGCCATCCAGCAATTGCTGTAATAGTATTTGTTTATCTTCATGCACTTTCAAGCGTGTTGCAATACATTGATTTGATTCCTCATACGCGTTATTCAAGTCATCTTCTAATTTCTTACAAATATCTTGAATTCGTTGCATTTCTTCACTAGTACGGCACTTTGGAGTTATACTCCTATATTCCAATAACAGTTGTTTCTTTTCCTGGAACAGCAGTAATCGGTCTTGGTCTGATTCAACTTCGCCTGGTTGGATTTTATCTTCTAGTGCGGCCAGTCTTGCTTGAATATCTTTCACACTCTTCCTCCGTTCATCGTATTTTGTACGTAAAATTGCCATTTCACGAGCACCAATTGGGAAATTTTCCGAACAAAGGTCTGTTTGGGATGCAGCACAAATTCTATCTTGAGTTAAATTCATAATTGAAGCGTCTGGACTTTCTTGACGCAGTTGGAGACGTGTCAAGTCGTCCTTGACTTGAGCTAAACTCTTCATCAGCTCCTTCTTTTCACGTTCACCAGAAATCAGAGATTTTTGGATTTTGCGAACTTCTTGCATGATTGCCTGTGCTTCACAAATATTGTAACAGCCATTCTGTTGAGCGTTGAGTTTTTGTTCGACCCTAAAGAAAAAAATTGAAATTTAAGTTTCAGATGGAATTTTAATTGAAATAGTGAACTTACGTAAATAGGGTGTCAACACCCCTTTTCGTGTAAGTCATTTCAGTTTGTATTCTATGCAGTTCCTTTTTCAATCTAAAAACTCTTTCCTTGGCTTGCGTTAAATCTGCCCTCAGGAGTTCTGGATCGAATTTTGTGCTACTCGAACTTGACGTTGAACATACTATTTAGTTTAAAGAAAAAATAGTAAAAGACTTCGTTATGATAAGAGAAATATGAAAAAAAATACTCACAACTCGTCCTACTTGCAGTCAATGCATTTAAATGATTATATTCATCTTGTGCCAGCACAAGTCGTTGTTGTTTAATATCAAAAATTTCCTTTTTAGCTTCAAGTGTTTCCTTGGCCGAGTTCATATACTCGCGCAACATCTCCTCCTGACAACTCTTCCATTCTAGCCTGGGATCTTCCAGCTGTGTCGTCTGTGTATTATGATTGATATAGTAATGGCCAATTTGTCTATCATACACTTCCTCCCATCCTAATGGCAGTTCATTGCCAATACAATCGGCAAAATTTTCTGGTTTTGTGAATCTTTAAATGAAATTTAAAAAAAAAAATAAAATTATCAAAATATGAAGAGGAATCAATCGATCGAATCATGGAGAGCAAAAAAAATAAAAACAAGTTAATACTGTGAATGCCATATTTTTTTGCATAATAATAACTATAAATTGATATAAATGGATGCAAGTCAAGTAATATAAGAAAAGCGACAAATATTCAGTTATATTTTAATAAATGTTGAATAAAAATACAAGACAAGACTGGATATGACAACAACCGTTCAATAATTACATCTATTACAATATGTATATTATAATAACAGTTTACACAAAATAAAAACCATGTGGAAACACCAAAGCAAAATTCTCCATACATGTTATCTATCTCTCCAGCTATAAATTACATTTTATATTAGGAAGAAAACAAGCATCATAATAACTCGTATTTAAACTGAAATGTCTATAAATTCTTTATTTTTTAGTCATCATCATCGTCATTGCATGTGTATACGGAAACATTCTTTTCTTTATTTAACATTTTTTTTAAAAAATATTAATTTTTCAAAAATTTTGTGCATCTTCCAATAGCAATAAGAATGAAAAACAAGGTAAAAATACGAAAAAATTTAAAATATCTAATTATTTTTTATAGACTTTTGTATGTGTATTTTATTGTAACAGATGTTTTTCGTTCACCGTAAGCTGACATTCCAACATTTCACATACACGCATACAGCACATATGATGTGTGTATAATAAAAATATTTTATCTGTATGTACACTACACAGATAAACACATATATGTGATACAACATTCCATTCTTTTGATTTTTGTTCCTTTTATAATAAAATGTATAAATAAATTAAATATTTTCAAGTATTAACATTCAGTTTTCAGTACACATGCACATGAGTTTATTTTAATAAGTTATTTTATAAATATATTATGATATGTAGCTATGAGAATGTTGTGGATCATATAAAAAAATGAATAACAGGTCAAATAAAAATAGTTCGATCATAACATTTGCTGCATATTTAACTCTTTCACTAGATGATTTTTTTTTATTAAATATAAATTTTATTTTAATTTATAAAAAAAAACATATATGTATGATGACTCTTCATGTATAAAAAACTTAATATCATGTTTATAAAACAATTCTGCGGATGTGAAAGTGATTCACAAATTCGATTCTTCGGATTCGATTATGCAAAGTTAGCTCTACAGAAAAAATAATTAGAGAGGGTCAAAAGTTATTTCAACGTTCCTAATACAAAATGCCAATTTAACCTTTGATGCACATATATGGTCAAAAAATAATTTCAATTAACCCACTATCCGCCGCTGGTCGATTTTCTCCTAGAATTTCTGAATATATTTTTTTCAAATTTTCAAGATAAATTATTAGATATGTTTAAGTGATGTTGGACAAGTAATTTAGGTTTTTTCGGTTAAAATAAGAAAATTATTAGCAGAGAAAAGACGCGAAGTCATGCAATTTTTTCTTCTTCGTACAAGAATTCTGTACGTATTTCTGTAACACATTCAACTGGCTCTCCCGTAAAATTTTTGTATGAAACGCAAAATTTTCATCAAAGAGAAAAGTGTTCACTTCTACGCAAAGAAAAAATCCTAGAAGAAAGTTTTGCCCTTAACTCAATATTTCTAGGAGAGGCGGTTAATGGGTTAAATTAGGTAGTGTCACTTTACTGAAATTTATGTAAAGAGCCTCCACACTGTCATCCGGTCAAAGATTGGCGTTATCAAAGATCTAGGAGTGTGATTTCATGCTTCAAAATGCAAACCAGCATCACGGTAGCCAAAGGCAAATATATCCATAGCCCCATAAAACATTTTGGTCGGTTTTGGGATCTACTTGTCTCAAAGACATTTGATGCTCGTCATCTCATTGAGTATGGTGTCGCATATGGATTCCAGTATTTGCTACAGTACTTACTTGAATAGAATCTATTCAAATGTATTTTGTGTTTCTTTCGTATCAAAATCGTCTCAACCTATCCGATATGTTTACTGTCATGAAACGCTACCCTGTTAATGTATCTTTTTTAAAATCAGGCCACGTCCTGCAACTCACTCAAGAGAACAATCATCCCCTGTGATCCATTAATTTTCTTTATTTTTTTCATATTAAACCAATATGAATTGAATCGTGATGTATTACCGTTTAAGTATAAACTGATTACCTCCTTATTGATAAGACATTTTTTATTTAAAACAATATTTAATCATCTAAATTTTTAAGATATTTTATTTGTTATTGTTAGCACAATTCCTATTGAGTGTGAATGATGTATATTAATAATCATTAAAGTAGGTATTAAAATTCCATTGTATTGACGTACTCCATTTGCTAAATATTTCATGTTATCAATAAACAGGTGATTAAATGTTTTGCTTTTATATAAACATTGTAATCAATTTTTATATTAATAGTAAATTGTTTGGAAATAAGCAAGTGACCACAGAACTAATTTTTATCACAAACGTCCTGTAAGCGCCGTGCAGAGAGCCCTGTTTGCAAAGCGCTGTATCGCTGTAATGTAGATAGTTCGTTTTGATGGCGCTTCGACCGCTTACGTATATTTGATTGGAATTTGATATGTATCCTTGTGGTCCTGCCTACTGTTAAATTTAAAAAGAATGATTAAATTTTACATCCAAATTACCTCAAATCCTGACCTATATGATTGTAAAAGAGGAAGCACAGCATAAAATTGCATTTTTACATACAAAATACACATAAAATGGATCAAACTGGTTGCTTCCAAGGCAAAAAGTAAGGAAATGTTTGTAAGGCCGGTTAAATTTGTAACAACAACGATTTTTACGTAACTCTTGTAATGTGATATCATTACTTTTGATTCAGCAATATTTTGTTAAAAAAAATTCCATTGATATTAAATTGTTTACAGACGTGTTAAACATTTAAAGTGCCTCAATTTCAATGTGACATTAACACATTCCAAAAAAACTTTCAATATCACTTTTTTTTTAAAGTTGAGTCAGGAAGTCTACTCAGTCACTCCTTCGGAACAAACATTCTTATCAATATATATTGATTTTTATCTATTTTGTAGGTAAATAAAATCATTCTACGAAAAATACGTTTCATTATCTGTCTGTTTTTTCGGCTAATCATTTTTTTATTGATGAAATCATCATTAAACTATTTCTGTTATTTCCTTGCATTTCAAATAAAAAAAGTTATTTTAACTCACAGAAAAATTTAAATCAGATCATTTATTCTTAAGAAACCTATATTTTTACTATTACTCTAGAAATTTTGTGTATACTGTGAATAAAATGTGTATAATAAACAATTATGAATAATAAAATTTCATCATCATATTGATTATTCTTTAGAAAAATGAGAGCTGAAGTTGTTTACATTTTAGTTCGAAGAAATGTTACCAAAAGAAAAAATACACATCATATTTAATTGTGTACAATGAAACACGCATACGTTAATAAAATGTTGAATAGTGTAATTATAACACATTCCAATGCAAAAATATTACTTTTGATTCATTTGAAATGAAGAGAAATATAATAAAATTAATACTTGAAATGTATCTGTTTTATTAATAATAATAATACACTTTATGCATATTATTGTAGATGTGTCATGATATTTATTTTGCACTAAATATTTAAATTGAATCTTGATGACGTTGAATCATGTACATATCTGTAATTGTAATGCGTTTAGAAATTCTAATGATATTTAATTTGATATTTTTCTCTTCAATTTAGTGAATATGCAACCCGGCTTAAATTCCAGAGAGTACATTTTAGGTCAATGTCTCTTCACAGCAACACCTTTTTCGTGTAAGTGCATACAAATGTGAGTGTGTGTATGTAAGAAAAAAATGTGAATAGAAGAAAAAAATTTCATGATAAAAGTCATGCAGGTTTCCCAGTATCTTAGATCTCACGATAAAATCAAGTTACTTTTTATTTTTGTATTTGTGTCTTATCTTTTGCTTTCATTATACATTACATTACATTACACATTATTATAAAATAGAATAGAAAAAAGAGCAAAAAAATTCTCATTCAGAAGAAGTTATGTGAAAATTTTCTTTTCTTTTTATTATCATTTTTATTGTAATTAAATATAAAGTAACAAAATGAGGTGCTACAGTTTAAAAATGTTTAAATAAAGTTATAATAATACTAGTAAAAATGACAACTAGGAAAAAATTAAAACTAAACTCATTCTTAGCGTGTACTAAAAAGTATAAAATAAGACATTTTTAAGACATTTCTAATTTTATGTTAATTTGAGCAGGGATGGACCCTAACATTCATTTTCTGAGGGCAAATAAATGAATACGAAATTTTGCCAAACAACAAAATTTATTGAAATAATTATAAAATCATAAGGGGCTGATCCTCGCCCCCTCCCCCACATGAACATGTACTTGAATATTCTAAGGATTTCTGATTAAATTTTAACCGGGTTTCCTTTATTTTTTCGTTAGCACCCTATGAAAATTTCTTAATAATTTAGTCTTGATAAAATTACATTACAAGAATATGAGTCTTGAATTTCCTTGCAACGCCAAAGAGCTTATCTCAAATTTGTTATGCCTGCAGTGTGAGATTTTATGGAAATTGAAAAAAGCTTCATGTCAAATGCTTCTTTTTTTTAACGTACCTTCCCTTTATAATTATTTTTATTAAAGAATTTTCTAACATGAATTTATTGCGGGAAGAATGCATAATTTAAAGTACACTCTGCTTTGTATTCTAATATTTTATTATTTTTTTCTATCATTTACAGAAGAAATGTATTAAATTAATACATTCATTTTCTGTTAAAAAAAACGCACTGGAGGTTTTTAAACTTAGACTATTCAAAGAAAAACTTCAATTTACAGAAAAATGCAAAATCACTTAATTTATAAGAGTTCAATATTTAAAAATTAATTTTAATTTAATTTATTTTTAAAGTTAAATCAAAAAATTTACGAATAACTTCTTTTAACCTTAATATTAAATTATTAAAATTACAGTCATATCAAAGAATTTCAAGTATTTGTTTTTAAATTTAATCACATACGTTTTGCTCAATAATAAACCAGTATAATGTTATTATAAAAACAATAAAAAAAATATTCAAATAACTTCTAGTAGGATTATAATAATTATTAAAATGCTAAAATAAGTTATTTTTTTATGAAAATATTCATAAAATTATTAAAAATATTGTCATTTTTATCAATTAATAGAAAATATTTTATATATAAAAAAATTACATTATAATATCTGTAAACGTTTCTTCGTTTCTTTTTTTTATTATTTTATAAATATTTTAAATAAAATATTCAATTCAAGTTTTATTACGAATACATACATATTACTGTAAACGCGTTTTATTAAAAATTGTTGGTACAATCATAACATACATACACAAAACTGTTTTATGTACTCATAATAAAATCAGTGATGGAATATGGACATATTTTGTATCAAGGAATCATTTGATATTGGATAAGAATTCAAAATACAGGCGGGAAATTTTTTTCAGTCATAATAAGGCGATTAAAGTAACTCAAGTTATGAGAGAAAATGTCCGTCTGATTTAATAAATACTTTGTTTAATAAAATCGGCCTTGAATGGAAGTGGAAAAACGTGAAACTATCACATTTAAGCACTAAAAACCTTCGATCCATACAAACAAGTTGATACCGAAGTTCTGAATGATAAAATCAAAGGTCTGAGAAACAAAGAGGCACAATTTAACAACCTGGGGGAACTGAAACAAATTGCAATCCGACGTTCTAGATGGAGACATTTTGTAGATCGCCTTAACTCAACATGAGGACAGTCTTGTCTCCCTGAGGAAGGACAAGGCGTAAAGTAAGTAAGTATAACGTCCAGCTTAAACATAGTGCACTCAATATAAGAACAAGAAGACAGCTGCTGAAATGAAAATGTGTCGAATGTCATTAGGAGTAACAAAGATGGACAAATTCAAGTCAGAAAGAATAAAAAGATCTCTACATCAAAAAAGATACATGTGCTAAAATTAAAGAAGATGCTACAAGTTGATATTGACATGTAATTAGAAGGCCGTGAGATAATCCAGTGAAACAAATGTTAGAACTAAATATTGACTCCAATGTGCAAAGAAGACGTGGTCAAGGAAAAAATAACTGAATCAATCAGCAACATGAATGGAAAATGTGTAGAATTGGTAAATCAACGTATTAAAACGGCTACAACACGACGACTAGCTAACCCCACAAGCTAAGTATGCTGAAAATGGAATAATATTTTTGTACGAGTTCGCAATTATATTAGTAGTCAATTAAAGGAAAAGAAAGAGAACAAAAAAACACTATCAAAAAAAAAAACCTTATCAGAACCAAAAGGGATCCGTGCCCCTGGAATTTGTCTTAGGCACCATCACTGCCCACAATAATAAATAAAAGCACTCTACCTACAGGCAAATATTTCAACTAATTTTATTTTTTTCTCTGACCTTTTAAAAGTATAAGCAAAATATTTAAATGAATCGTTGTATGTTTATATAAACGTGCATAATTTAATGCAAAAAATTCACAAATATTTACTTGAATTTTAATTTTAGTATGTTTAAATTTTATTATAATTTTTTTTTGTAATTAAATAAAAAACCCAAATTACCTGTCTCTTGGATCAATCCATGTTGTAGTCCTATTATTATGGTCAATATAATATATTTTTCCATCAAAATCTGTGCTCACTTCCCATCCTTCGGGTAAATTATTTTTTCTAAGTATTGCATTTGTGTCACTAACATGTTGTTTAACTAAATTTTTTGGCATATTTCTGAATTTTTATATATATATTTTAAATATATTTATATATATTTTATGTTGGTTATATTTTTTTTTGCCTCTTAAACTATTTATTGAATTCTTTCATACAACTTGTTATTATCACGTAGACACATTAAGACTCTTCTTACTTTTTTACTGATTTGATATTATTTATTTTTATATTCAATAAATTATAACTTGTTGCTTATTTGTTGTATATTTTAAAATAAATTGTAGTTTAAAATATAATTTTTATTTATGATAAAGATGATGAAACAATAATAATAATACAAAATTTCTTGTCTTGTCCTCTTCAAATACATTTATAGTAAAATTCATATTATATTTGTGTATAGGCAATCACCATAAGAAAACTTAAAACTCAAAAAACGGCCATATTACATTCCAATGTGTTGCCGCTGTATATTTTTGTTGTATGTTGTTTTTATTATTATTATTATTATAAAGAAACATTTACACATTAAAGTCCATCACATACTCTGTACATATTGTGAGTTGTGTATATATTTTTTTTTATATATAGTATATATGTGTGGAATTTGTTAAAAAATGTGTAATGACAACATATATACATGTGTATGTTGTATATTAGTAGTATAAATTATTATTATATATAAATTATTTAATTTTTTTTTTTATTTTATTGTTGATACACTTTTAATTTAATTTTCTTTAAGAACTAAAACACACATTTAATTAAATTATTTTTTTTAATTAATTCACTTTAATCATAATAAGCGAATTTTTTGTTTAAAACCATAAAAATTATAACTTTAAAAATTTATTTAGACGTTGCATTCAATATAAAATATGTGTTATTATTATACAGAAGACGTAAAATTGTATGTCCTACTTCAACGAGCTCGGTTACACTACTGAGTGGTTTTGTGCATATGAATAACTGATGAATGAAACTAATTTTTGAAATTATGAGATTAGTTCTAAAAAGCGCCACAACACAAATTAATTTCTCTTTTTTTAAATGAAATTGAGAGAGTAATTCAAATGAGTTTCTCTCTGAAAATAAGATTGAAAGACCGTTACGAGTTTTAAATGAAATATTAACTTAAAGTGAAATCTTTGGGAATCGATTGATCCATCGATTAATGATGAAATCCACAAAAAAATAAAGATCTCATTAAATGAAGCTCATTGATCAAGTTGGTTAAGTGAGTGGTATGATTGGTAAGAACTTTGCACAGGGGGTTCGAATCCAGCAGTCCCGGGCATGAAAATTAATTTTTATTATTCGAGTTCCAAATGTGCTAAAGTTTTACTTAGAATACATAAAAAACCTCCTGGGATTTAAGGGGCGCTGAGTGAAACCTGAGGGTGACTGGATCGAATGACGGTATAAATTGTAGGCCCCACGTGGTTAGACCATAGATAAAAGGCGCTTACTATGGAAGCTTTGACTGAAGTTGTATGAACTTTAAAATATGTGGGTCCACGTTGGAGCTTGTTCATATCAAATCCAATCTCAGTGAAAAAACAAAATGAAAAAGTCTCAATTTACCTTTTAGGCACAATTCAAATCTCACCTTTAAAGCGAGAAAACTCAAGAATAGCAAAAATGAGAATTGATGTGTCAACTATTCAATTATAGATGGCGTGCGTATCTCAAGATATACTTTAAATTGTAAATTTCAACCTTAAATTTTATTTTCCTTTTAAAACTTGTAATCAAAAGAGCATTTTTTGTTACTTTTTCTTATGAACACTTCGTTTCACTGTGGAAGTGGAACCACTTTTTTTGCAATTCCCTGAAGACGAAGCTGACGGGACAACTTTGGCTCTCAAATGTTTAACAATTTCCTTTTGTTGCTCCAAGTAATTTAACGTATTAATTGGAGTTTTTCCATTTTTTTGACTCTTCTTTTCCTTTTCTTCATCTTCATTATCAGAAGTGGACTCATCTGAACTTGTTTCTTCCTTTTCAATGCCTGAATCGTGATTCAATTCATTACCAACTTCTTCTTCTTCTTCCTCCTCCTCTTCATCGGAGCTTGATTCAATTTCAATTGGTTTTTGTTTGCATTTTTTAACGAGCATCGGATAAAATCGTTTCGCAGTTGAATTTGCTGGTTCAAATTGTTGGACTTCAATTAAAATTTCAATGAAATTTCCTTTTAAATTTTCAAAAAAAAAAATCACAATTCTTACCAAGTTTACAAAAAATCAATGCATTTTGATAATCTTTTTGCATGACCGTTGATAAAAAACTCGCCAGCAATTCAGTTGGTGCCTTCATCTTCTCATCTAATTTACTTGATGAAGCTTGAACATTTTCCACGGATAATTCATTGGGTAAATTCAATGATTTGTAACTTGAACGTGCGGGATACATTCTGACTTGAATCAAATTGAAAAGGTAAATAAAATTGTTAATTTTCTTACATGCAAATTTAGTCAAAGAACGCGTCGGGATACAAACATTGATTGACATGTCTGGAATGCGTTGTTATGGGAGGTGTTATATCAATAATAAATACACGTGATTTGTGCAGTTCGGAATGCAATGCTAATGTGATCAGAAATTATTTTCATAATTATTGTAAGGTGACTTGAATGAAAGAGAAAAATACAAACCTTACCTTAAACATACCAGGAAAGAATTTCGGAAATTTTTGCTTACCATCCGCTGTTTTTGGAAAAAATTCGATGTCTAAAAATTCCGCAGTTTCTTGAAATTTCATGATTTTAGAAATTCTCCGATTTGGAAAAGTAACGACTCAAAAAATCGACCAATGGCACTTTAAATGGATTTTGCAATAAATTTAAAAAAAATAATAATTTTTCAAATATTTTTTCATATTATCATTTATAAAAAAATTTAAATTTATTCTATTGTTTAGTCAAAAAAAAAAAAAATTTAATTTGAATCATATTCTGTTGCTATTTTCGTCACAATATTACATAATTAAATAATTTGTATATCATTTGATTGGAGTGAGTTACTAAGAATTACAATAATAATAATAATAAGAATTATATTCATAATGATAATCAAAATGTTTTAAAAATATTATCTCTGTTTTTTTTTGTTCTAAATGTAAATCTTGTACAATGATATAAATATAATTTTTTTTTATACATTTGACAATTATTATTAATATTTATAAGAAATTTAATGTAATAATATAATGAAAGAGGAACGAGATGTGTTTTTATTATAATTATAAGTATTTATTATTATTTTTGAAATTTTTTTTAAAAAAGTTGCACTAGAAAAGTTATAATTATAATTTGCTTTTATAAAAAGTAAAAAAAAAATGTTTGTTGAATTTAACTTAAATTTAAATGATACAAAAAAATTAAATTAAAAAAAAAACAGAAAAATTATGGATTAAAGAAGGCATAAGGTTCAATTACAAATATTTCTATTTTTTTATTACTAAAATTACAGTGTTTCCTAATTATAAATAATCATAATAATAATACATCCTTAAAATTAATCATAATTTTTTACTTTAGTTTAAATTAATATAATAACAAAAGGAATTTTACTATTTGATTGTAATGAAATTTGAATTTTTTTTGTATTAGGCGGTTCAAATTAATTTTCGTCATTTTTTTTAAGTCCCCTTCTCGTATTTCAAGGGGGATCATTTTACATAAAAATATTCGTAAAAGTTTTATTTAATTAAAAATGATTGATTTTTGCCTCTGAAATATGTTTTTAGTGCAGTTCATTAGAAAAAATTGACAGTTAGTTCGGTGTCACTTTGACATTATTCTCATTGGGATTTGCTCCCCAATCATAACTCAGTATGGTGTATCGAAGTGAATTGTAGTTAAAATTTATTCCATTGAAACGAAGAGGTTATGAAAGTGTTCTATGACTCATTGGACTAAGGATGATCCACCGGGATTCCGATTAAGGGTCCTAAACCCAGAAATCGCCAAAAAATCGTTTAAAAACGCTTTTTAAACAACAAATTTATATTGAATTGCAGAATCAATGGTGTATCGAAGTGAATTGTATCTCAAATTGACTCCATTGAAAGGAAGAGATCATGAAAGTATTCTATGACTTTTTTGGCTTAGGATGAGGCACGCGGACCCCGATTAAGGGTTAAAAACTCAAAAATCGCCAAGAAATCGTTTAAAAACGCTTTTTAAACAACAATTTTATATTGAATTGTGGAATCATTAGCAGTGCATTGTAGTTCAAACTGATTCCATTGAAACGAAAAGGTCATGAAAATGTTCTATGACTGATTGGGCGTAGGATGAGGCACGCGGACTCCGATTAAGGGTCTATAACCCAGAAATCGTCAAAAAATCGATTAAAAACGCTTTTCATACAACAATTTTATATTATGTAAAAATCAAGGAATCAAGAAAAATAAAAATCATCATAAAGTCATAAAATTTTACTATGAAAAATTTTCCCCTCCCACTTTCGTCATTTTAAGAATAAGCCAAAAAATTTGAAAATTATGTTAAACCGCCTAAGCGCTCATTATTGAAGATATTCACTACATTTAATGTATTTGTGGAGTAAAATAAAACTAAATAACATAGTTTTTTATTGTTAATAAGGTACAAAAAATGTTTAATGTTCTAAATCAAATCAAAATGCTGTCGAATAAGCACTACAAATGAAGGATTTTTTCCTAATTTCCTTGAAATTAAATCGAATTAAATTATCATTATTATCAATTATTTGTTTAAATTTAATGTCCTACTGAAGAATTTTTTGTCATATTATACAATCTCGTTTCATTTTTTTCATTTTTTTCCTAATTATTTTATCATTAAATTCCATTCTTTTTACATTTATAACCTTTCTCCATGTTTTCCATGTTAATTTTTTCGTCAATTTAATTTACGTTGAATTTTTTTTTAATATTTTTTTTTTTAAATTTTAATTAAGTTGCATTCAATTTTTTATTATTATTATAAATATTTTTCTTTTTTTTACATTAGCATTACAGATTCTTTTTAAATTTTAAATGAAATTGAATTTTTAAAATTTTTTATTGCCATTGATCATTTTTTGTTGTTTTGCCTGGAAAATTGAAAATGAATATAAAATTTCAATGAAAATGAAAATAAAAAAAAAAGTTTTTGAAACTTTTCGTTGTAATTTCATTATAAAATTTAAGATTTAATTTTTTACGTACCTTGGTAATATTTGATTTAAATTTAAATTTTTATTCAATATTTAAACGTTACATTTAATTTACTTTCATTTCTTCTCTTTCGTTTATTTTAAATTAAAGTCAAAATTAGAGTTTTTTTGTATAATAGTTTGTATTTTTATTATTTTTCATATATTTATCAACATATATACGTTTAAAAACATAAAGAAAAGGTTTATTTTTTTTTGAGCTACAATTGTTTTATTTTATCATTTAGTATTTTTTTTAATTTAATTTTTTTACTTTGACTTGAAAACATTCATTATTCTGTTTTTTTTTAATTATTATCATTATTATTTTAGTTTTATTATAATTGAACGTCTATTTTGTTTTAAAAAAATGTGAATTGAATCGCATTGATGCTTTTTTTACATAATAATTTTAGTTTAACCCAGATAAGGCGGCATACTTTTCGACTTTTTATAAAAAACTTCAATTTTGAAATATAAAATTATTTTCTTCTTGTAAATTTTTATGTTAATTTCATAAAAAACATTCTTAAGAATCATTTTGGACAGTTTCCGATACTGTTCATTTGTCCAAAGTATAATTTTAAACGAATTTAAGTCAAACTTGCTTGGCCTTCTGGAAGGACTGTAGCCTCATCTGGGTTAAAAGCAGTAGCGCTAGGCATTTCGATTTTTTTTTTTTATGATTTATCCCCTTCTTTGATTTTTAATTTTAAATTTAGTCAAGTGGATATTAATTTTTTTTGCATTTATCTGTTTATACTTAATTTTAATTAATAAAAAGTCTTATTCAATTATTTGTTTAATTAAAGTTTAATTTAAATTATTATTAAAGTATCTTTATTCTTTTTTTTCATGTATAATTTACATCTTATCCATTTGATAATTTTAATTAATTTTTTTTTTATTTAAATTTAAAGATTCTCCTCTGTTTAAATGTGTTTGTGTGTGTTCTCTTTGTTCTTCATTGGTCTATTTCCCTTTTTTCTTTAAGTATTATTTTTATACACATGTGTGTTTGTGTGTTTTTTTTATTTCAAATCCAGCATGCTATTATTTACAAAACATCTCCTACTTCAATTCAAATTCATTCAAGAGCCATGTGAATGAGAAATTGATATTAAAATAAAAATGATAATAACAAATGTTAAAAAGTTGTATGTTTTTTCAACCATTTTATGAATTGAGCAACGCTTCCATTGTGTAAGGATGCGGCTGTGTCTCCCGAGGTCAGTCTAAAATCACAACCTGTAAGTCTCCACTACTCTTAAGGGGTTTAAGTGATGCAGCTGGAACTCCTGTCGGTGTTATTGATGTACCAGTACCTGGTAAATTAATTGATAATGCAGAGTGCATTAAAGCTAGGGCATGGTGGTTTAGATTTCGCCATGGTTTGCGAGCGGCTTTCCTTAAATCAGCTACTGGTAAAGTGCGTCTTGCTTTTCTGTGAATGAAAGGAAAAGAAGAAAATTATAAGAACTGTGATTTGAATTTGAGAAAAGTAATCGTAAACGATACACATGAGCCCATTTCTTATCGATTTGAAAAAAATGCGATTTTGTGGACGGTCATACAGTCCGTTCGTGAGTGTCAAATTCAAAATGGCCGACTTCATAAAAATGACGAAATTTTCCAAAATGTCTGACTTTTTCAAGAATGGCCGCCTGATTCAAAATACCGCAATTTTTCAAATTCTATATAAAGAAATGCGCTCGAGTATTTCGTTCACGATTACGTTTAACATTTTTTTTTTCAATTTCTCCCCTTAAATCAAAGTAAATTGAATATTTACCTGCTTTTTTCTGTACATCTAAAGTAAACGTCGTCAGGAGCGTCCATCCAACTAATCACTTGCTTCCTGCCTGATCCTGTCCTTGCCATTTGGGCGATTTTAGGTTTTCCATTGAGCTGCAATCGAAATTTAAATTAACTTAATTTTATTTTTAAACCTAAAATGAATGACTTACATGATGTCTCGGAAGAGGTTGGCCAGCAGCTGCATATTGTGCCATTATAGCAGCATATTGTTCAGGTGTTGGTCGATGTGAGGGCATCGGGTCCTTATTAGGACGTTTTGGTGGTGGTTGTGTAGGATCTGTTTAAGGAAGAAATTTGATTATTTTAATAAAATTTTCATTTAAATGATTTTTTATACAAATAAAAAGAAAAAAATCAAAGACATCGAAACAAACAAACTAAGAGATTACATTATAACATCAAAAACAAATTGAATTTGGGACGACATTTACAGTTTTTACCAGCATTCCAATCCAAATCAGAATAAAAGCCGGCTTTAGGGTATCAAAGTAAGATTTGAAAATATTGAGTTTGGTATTTAATTTAATTGAAAATTAATGATATTTTGTGTAAAAAAAGATAACAAAGCACTTACTATCAATACCATTGATCTCTTCATAATGACGCTTTTTGAGTGAATTTGGTTGATGTTGAGCATTGATTGGTACACGCTCAGTCACATCCATTTTGTTAGGAATACGGTCATAAATGAGACTTCCATCGGGTGCTTTAGGTGGCTTAGGAAACATCATAATTTCAGGTTTCGGCATTTTGTCTTTAGGTGTGAGAATAAGCCACTCTGATGATCCACCAGCACTTGGATTTCCCAGTTTATCGGCAATTTTTGTTACACTACCTCGATTTTTATATTTTGTCACTAATAATGCTTTAATTTCTTCCGGTGTTTTGTTAGCAATTGCTAATGCAACTGAAATATAACAAAAAAAATATTGAAAATTTTATTTAATGCAATGAAATTTCAATCACTTACATTCTTGTTTAACAGCAATTAAATTTACAGCATACGATGGTTGTCTTGCTGCTTTCTTTGATCGAATCAAGTGCCTACACAATTGCCTTGATAATCGAGTCGTTGAATTTGTACGTAAATAGAATGCTGTTCTAGTCTTCATTATGGGTCTCGGTGATCCAGATCTAATTGTAAGACCATGAGTGTGAGCATAATGTCTTGCCAATTCAGCACTTGAATGATATTCATTGCCACAATTTTGAATGGGACAACTTTTTTGTATTTTTTTGAATATAATTTAAATTAATTTTAATAAAAAAATTGAAATAATAAAAATTCAAACTAAAAATATAAATATTTCTAGTGAGATGCATCGATTAGTACAAACGACGTGCAATTACTATCAATTCAAGTGCTGTGTTATTATTTGGATTTACTTGTGTAAATTTAAATCATTTTATTATTATGAAATAACTTACCGATGCGGTCGATGACCAATTGAATTCAATCTTTCATCGTCAATATCACTACTAACATCACGTTTCTTAATTGAATCACCGATGACTGTTTCACCGGTATTATCTGCTAAGCGTGAGGCTACCTTAAGGCCACCGTAACGTTTCCAGTAATTCCAACATGTTTGACATAATCGACAATTGAGACTCGAAGGACCCCACGAATACCACTAATTTTGTTATAAGAAATAAATTTAATGAGACAATGAAAAAAATTATGATAAAATTCAAATTTTACCGCTTGAGATGACGTTGTTGAACACGATTCACATGGTTTACCACCATTTATTGACATTATATCACCATTGCCGTTAGACGTTCCATTTAAAATACTTTTGTTGTTTGTTATTAAAGCCGGACTCTGTTTTGTGTAGTTCGGAATGTAGACCTGCTTGAGTTTTGATTCGGCCTCGACTGCTTTAACGCGTTTTTGTTGTACATAACGGTCTGTTGTCTTCCACATGTAATAATATTCTACAATACTTTTTAATGTTTTCCAAGGTAACTACAATTCAAATAATAAAAACATCATTAATTTAAGGATTTGATTCAAAATAAAGGTATAGGGGTGAAATTTTGCATGGATTTGATATTTTACTCACAAAGGCGTTTCGGATATCGTTAAAGTCCTTTCCATATTTTTCTAACGCATCTTCAAAGAGGTTCGCTTCCGAAGCACTCCACTCCTCCATCTCATCACGACACAAAACAGGTCCACTTGAAGCTACGAGTGAGCACATTGCATCTTCAATTGAATAATTGTGCTTGTGTAGGGTGTCCATTGCATGAAACTACAACAATTTAAATTAAAATCCATTCATTTTAACATAAGAGAAAAATTAAAAAATTTACCAAAGTGATATCACGACTAGCAGCTGCTGCAGACATATGTAAGGACGGTTGTTTGACAGAGCTACTACAATCAAGAGCACGTGCAAATGTTCCAACAGATCGTGAAACAACAAGAAATTGGTCGATTTTTCGATCGGTCAATGAGTGATGTGGTGTCCATGTCAGTGTCTCCACTTGTGACAATTCTCGCTCATCTGATTCACCTTCTTTTAACAACGCTTGAATATCTGATTGATACCTGCTACCTACTCTTATTTCACCCTTATCAGCTAATAATGTTTTTTGGGTAGGATCAAACACAAGACAGTAAAAAAATGTATCCTGCAAGAAAATTTAATTAAAATTAACATATAACTTATTTCCATTAAAAATGATTGTGCTCAAAAAAAATACACTACACATCTCATAACTCACGTCTTTATTTAAATAACTAAGCAGTGATTCTTCTTCATTGAGCAGTGTCACCGAACACTTTCCCCGTATATGTGTTGCCGGCAAGGTTTCTAGTTGTCGCGATAAAAATAATTCTCGTTGTTTCATTTGATGACGTTGCTTTGTGTTTAATTGTTCCCCTTTGTGATCACCCGTTGAATTATTATTAGGACTGTTACGCTCTTCTTCTAATGCGACTGAAACGAAAAAATTCAAAAAAAAATTAATTACAAATAAACTTAAACATATAAAAAAAAAATCAAAATTAGAGAAAATTTACACTTAAATCTTTGTACTCATTATTTGCTCATACATTTCAATGCTTTGTCTAAAAAAAAAAAAAATTGCTTATTGATCCACATACATTGAGCCATATATTATATATGCAGAATTCTGTCAAATCCTACCATCATGCGAAAAATTTTTGGTTGTTACAAAACGTGAATGTATATGAAAGTTATAATAAAACCTAACTAAAAGTGCTCTTCATATGAATACTTGTTTTGCTTTATAATAATATTAAATAGAAAAAAAAGGTAGACATTGTTATTTTTGGGGGGATGAGTTGTGTGTGGGTCATGTTTTATATTAAAAATATTCATGTAACAGTACATGAAAATGATAACTGAATCGAAAAAGGGGATTTGTGTATTTTTTCTTCTTCTTCTTTTATTTTGGGTGGGTGGTGGTTAATATTTATTATTATTATTTTAAAAGAGAACGGAAAAAAATTAATAAATTATCAATTTATAAGTCAATTCCACGTTTTTTTTTGTTTTGAGGGTACTAATCGAAAAAAAAAAACAATTAAAAAGAATTTCGAATCATCATAAACTTTCTCATAATTTTCCAATTTAAGCCGCCTCTCAAATTCAAATTCAAATAACTAAACTTTTTTGTATATGTGTATAAAACATTATCCTGCCATGATGCCACCACCCTTCTAAAAGGTTTACTGATGAACATTTTACATTTGTAGATATGAGCGAATGTATATCTTTTGTATACTGATATGATTATATTTTCCTCACACTCTCCTCCAAAATGTACCACAAAATCTCGTGCATTTCTTTTATATTCATACATATTTTACAACAAAAAAATATAAAATAAAATGAAATAAAACAAATTTCGAAAAAAGCTCTTCCCATTCTCCTTCGCTCTATATCGGTATAAGTGTATATTAATATTGAATCAACAACAAAATAAGTACGTATTATAATATCTAGATATGAGACGTCCTTTCATTTTGGTTAATATTAATACATATTAGTCTGCTTTATTTTATTTTATTAATTTTAATATAAAAATTCTTGTAAACATTTTTTAATTAATGAATACAATTTTTCATTTTTATTTTATTATTATGAAAGCTTATTGCTGAATTGCAAGTCATCAATATTGTGACCAAAAGTTTTTGCAATACATATTTGAAAAAAAAAATTTATTATTAAAAAATAAAACGTTTTTTTTCATTAGGAAGGCCGGACCAAAGTTTAAAATGTTTCAGAGTTCTCCATTAGAATTTTTGAATTTTATGTTCGTTTGACCTTAAATTGGGGTGTTTTGGCAATTTTCGTAGACAAAACACGCATAGAATTAACTGGGTACGCAGGTGAAAGTTTGACAATCTCTATTTACGTACAGAATTTTTGAAGTTTCCGTATTAAAATCTATACAAAATTAGCTGTCAAGTTTTATCTGCTTACCCACTAAGAGATTAAATTTGACAGCTCATTTTGCAAAGATAAATATAGGGAAATGTCAAAACTTGCGATTTTTACGGACTAACAGATAAGCAGACAAAACTTGTCAGCTCATTTTGTATAAATACACATACGGAAAGGTCAAAAGTTATGTACGTATTCATCATTCATGGATTGTTCAAACTTTTACGGGCCAAGTCCATAGAACAGAACTCATTTTGAGATTCTTACATACAAAATTTTGAAGATACGGAAATTTTTTCTATAGACAATAAACGTCAAATGAAATGTCAAGTGAAAATTTATCCTTTGGACTTTACGGAGTACGCAAAGGAAATTTTGACAGTCTGTAATTATGTACAAAATTTTTGAAGTTTCCGTATGTACATCTATACAAAATGAACTGTCAAATTATTTTTGCGCACCTAACGTTGTCTGCAGGTTGATGTTTTTTCTGTATCTATAGACGTATAGAAAACAGATTAATGAAATGTCAAATTTTGACCGTTGAGCATAAAGTCACGTTTTTTAAACTTCATAAATTCTGTACGTAAACTCAGATTGCTTGCGAAAGTTCCACCTTAGTAAGCACCAAACATAACTGTCATGTGAAAAAGTTTCACCAAAAATAATTATTTTAAACATCATTTTAATTTGCATCGTCCTTTTAACATTTAAACAGTTATAATTGAACTACTTCGTGACCTGTTCTTATATTTTTTTGTTTATGTGCATATCTTATTACAAATATCTATTCAATTCAGTTGAAAAAAATAAATAAAATAAAATAAGAGTGCATGCATAACATAACAAGGTACTTTTTTTTTATAATTTTATACGAATAATAACTAAAAAGCAAAAAAAAAGATCAACTATTTTAAAGACGCATGAAGTGAAATTCATCAGAAATGCATTTTTTTTTCATTTCATTTTATTATATAAATATATACATACATCTTGAATTGAATTAGAGAGGAGAAAAAAAATAATATACACATTAACTTTCAATTAGATCGATCTCAATTTCTATTTTAATAAAAATTTTCGTTGTGTTGCATAAATTAAATTGAATTTTGTGTATCGAAGTGAATGTATTAAAATGAAAATGTGCGTGTCCGAAACATTCAATATTTGACAAACAAATGCAATAGTTGCATTAAATTTAATTGGGAATCATATACACACATACACACACACACGTAGATGCTCATATTAAATTCCAATACATTTCATCATTTTCTGGTATCAAATTAAATACAAATTCACAGAAATGTTCGATTTGTGAATGCAGTTAAATGCACAAATCTATCATAATTAGAAGAAAAAGTGATATTAAAGTTAGGATTAATTGTGAATTTAGTGTTCCAGTCTAATGGATTCTAATGGAAATAGAACACATCAATATGTGTATGTGTGTGTGTGTGTGTGTGTTTATTCTTATATTTTATTTTATAATAAACTAAACATTTTCATACAAAACTTCAATTTACATATAGACATGTGTGTGCTTTTGGGGATAAATTTAACAAGTTCTGACATAGACACCACACACACACATGCACCGTTTATGTTGTATTATTCACATTAGATTTGAATTTAAAAAGGACACTGTACAGAGAAAATGGTTATTCGGATGTTGTTTTGTTTTAAAATATTATTTGCTTTTGTTTGGAATTTGATTCGCAAAAGCATATTCGATGTGTGTTTGAGTGTGTACATTGAAATATAAAAAAGCATATGATTTTGCTGCAATATAATTGCGATTTCGTATTGCCAGGTCTAAGTTAGTGTCATATGTGCATTAATAGAAAATAATTTTTTTTCAATTTAAATCAATATTTTGGGTAATGAAATGAAATGAAATTTTAATGACAATGAAAATTTGAAACTTACCTAGAGCAGGATCTAAGACCGCTTGTGCTGCTTGTTCTTCACTAACCGGTGTTTTTAACCACATTTTCTTTAATTTCATTGCTACAGGTGAATCTTCTGATTGAGCTACTGCAATGGTCATAAGCATAGTTTTTTGTTTGGTTTTACATTTTTAATTTTATTACATGAGATTATTAAATGAAATGAAATTTCAAACAACAAAGAAACGCGATGTTGTCAAAGAAATGTGAGACAAAATTTAAATTTAACTACAAAAAAAATGTAAATAGTAATATAGACGGATATATAAGACAACAAGATCCGTTAATATTATGTATAAAGTGCGCTTGTGCATTTTAGTCAAATTTTATTTTGTTATTTTATGTATTGATAACAGAAAATGCACAAATTCTAATAATATACACGAAAACTATGAGCAATGTGTGTCTTGTTACTAATAATATTGTGTTAAGGTTATATTCTAAAATAAATATGTAATGAAATACTGATAACTCCATTCTAATCTTGCTCGAATGGAGTTTTGTTTCCATTTTAATGGAATATTTCAATTAAATTCTTGTCCGTACTCTTTGAAGCAACAATGATTTTTTCCTTGCACAATGTTGAAGTCTATTAGAGTACTTTGTAATTAAATGCATGAATATGAGATGAAATGAAACATTACAAAAAAATAAAATTGAAGTTGTCAAGGCCGTGATCTATGAAATTGCATTAGATGTTGCGCATGGTATTACTTTAAAATACAAAAATACAAAAAAAACTACAGAGCAACAAGAAAAAAAACTTTTCTCAAAAAAAATGTTTTATGATCAAAATCGAGGTGTACTTCAATGTATGAGTGTGTATGGTATGAAAATGCAACTGATTTTAGACAAAGAAAACCGAAATGTATCTCGTGATGATGAAAATGTGAAGTTAAAATGATGAGTAAGCGTGAATCGGGAAAATAAGTGCATTTTTGGTTATAAAAATGTAATTCTGAGATGTGACAGTGAAGTTTGCACCGGTGCCACAATTCTTAATTTACATTAATTTAACCACGTATAAGACAGAGAAAAATAACGCCATGCTAACTTTACGGCAGTTAAATGAACTAACATAAATTTTTGCATTATTTTAATGATTAGTTTCGCAAATGACCGCGTAAAGCGCGAATCTAACATTTTATGCTGGTTTTTTCTTACGTACGTAATGTCATATACGTGTTTTAACCCATTAAGAGCCAGTTCTAGAAATTTAGACTTGGGATAATGGTCTATCTAAGAAATTTAGGACAATAGGCTATGAGAGTTAGGAGAGAAAGAGAACGGCTAAAAAAAAAAAACTTTAAATTTCATTTTCCATCCAAGCAATTTCAACGCACTCAGATTTGATTGAGACGCTAAAGTAACGACTTTTGGTGACATTTCTAGCTTATCAAAAACTCGTTTTATCGTCACTCGTCTGCACCTTACTGTGGAGATGTTTTCAGGAATTTTTGGTTTAACCCATTAACCGCCTCTCCTAGAAATATTAGGTTTAGAGCAAAACTTTCTTCTAGGATTTGTTCTTAGCGTAAAGGTGAACAATTTTCAGTTTGATGAAAATTTTGAGTTTCACACAAAAATATTACAGAAGAACCGGCTGAAAGTGTCGTATAATATCATAGAAATACGTACAGAAGTCTTTCACGAAGAGGAAAAAATGCGTCAACGCAACACCTACTTTAAGGTCATTTTTCACGTTCAAATTAAAAAATTTCTTTGTCAATCTTTTTTAGAATCTTAATTCAAGATATTTTATAGCAAACAGTTGAATCGTTTTTGAATTTAAACCAAAAACAAAAAAATAATGAGCTAAACTTTTAAGGAAAATCACGTTTTTTCATTCTCGTACAAGATTTCTGTATGTATCTCTGTATGTACTTATACGTATTTTATTTTGGCTCTCCTGTAAAGTTTTTATATGAAACCTGAAAATTTCATCGAAGAGAAAAGTATTCACTTTTACCTAAAGAATAAATCATAGAAGAACTTTTTGTTCAAAACTCAATATTTCTAGGAGCGGGGTCGCGACGCGTCGACTGAGTTAATCGAAAAAATAAAAAAAAACGAAAAAAATATATTTAGAACTTCTAAGAGAAAATCGGTTCAAAAGTTTCTGGCCATTGGGAAATATCGACCAGTAGCGGTTAAAGGGTTAATGAAATCTTCGACAAAGAAAAATAATTTTGTAAAATATTTTACACTAAAATTGTACTGGTGCAATCTTCACAGGAGTTCGCATGTTTACAAGTATAATATTTTTCTTAGCTATTACGACCGAATGATAATCAAATAACAACAAAAAACTCAGAGAAGACAAAACAGAAAACATAATGACTAATACTTTAATTATTGAAGCAATTATAAGTATGTCTTATACTAAGATGAGATGAAAATGAGAATAATCATTGTAAAAAATAAAAAATCTATTCATTGAAATTCTTTGTAATGTTGTTATGATATGCAATTTCCTCTTTATCTCTAATCAGTTTATATTCGCAATGTAAAATGGAATTAAAAAAAAAGGGCAGTAGATGAGAGATAATTACACTAATAAGTGACAACAATTTGAAGTTTGTGGTAAATGTTTTTTTTTTATTTTAAAGGAAAATATGATAAGAGACAAATTTTTGTTGTTCAAGGAAAGAAAAACTATAACACCCACATTTCCATGTAATATATAAGGAAAAATACATAATATAAATGTGAAATTGTGGGATACATAAGGAAAAGGTATATAAATTTTAGATAAGTGGAATGGGAATTATAACGTGGAAACAATACATACACTAAAATTCTCATTCCATTTCACTTATATTTTTGTGTTATGTTAATAACAATAACAACAACAACAACAATAAATAGTATTAGTATCAGAATGTACCTAGAAAATGTTTTTGAAGTGCTCTGACTAAACACGATCGCGCATCATTCCACCACAATTGTCGTCTCACATTGAATTGCATGCAACTTTACATATAAATGTATACATACATACAAGTTGTGTGTGTGTGTTATTATTTAAGTAAAATGAAAAACACCATTCATCCATAGAAGTAGCAGCATCACAACATAACAACAAGTACACATATCGCATTCGAAAAGTACACCCACACCAAGTGAATGACTGAATTACACTCGCACAATGTTTTTCGAGATATGATACAAATATTTTTTTTTAAATATACATACATAGGCATACACAGACGAAAAATAAACGGTGGTACATTTTTGCATTTATCCTCGAAATACAATTCAATGTACGTACAGATCACATCATCAGGAATAAAATGTACACAACAAAATATATTTTTGGTACAAAATTTTCTACACACATTATGGAAAATATAAACGAATTGAGTAGTGAATGGCATCAGGAGTAGCATCAAAGGCACAAAAGCACACACATATATGTTTTATTATTTTATATCAGTGTGCTTAGGGAACGGGGTTTTATAGAATATGTGTTTTAGGGTGGTTAAAAATGGTTAGAAAAGTATTATTAAGGGTGGTTTGGTTATTTCAAAATAACTCCACATTCATATACTCGAGATAAAATAAAACCTATTACTACTGCATCTCCTCTCTATATATGTAAAATAAACGATATAGGTAGAGTTGAAGTTAAACCATATACAATTATAATCATTTTCGCTCATACAATATCAATTTTTTTTTGTGTATTTGTTTCAAAGGACCTCATATTTTGTGTGCGCTATTATTATTATAAAATTTTACAAGTGGGTTATCAGCAACATTGCCGAAAGTAACCATAACTTTGCACTAAAAAAACTTTATCCTATCATGTGTAACATTTCATAGTCCAATTTTTGGTCTTATCACTTATCAAAATTTTTACTTACTTTGATGCTTGTCAGCTAATTGAACAAGTGGATTAGGTAAATCTTTTCTTCTATAAAAACACAACACTTTTGCCTCTACATTTCCCAAAGGAGTTTTGTTCAATTCTTCAATACGTCGTATCTGGTACGGAGATGTAGGTGATGTCTCAAAATAGACATAATCTGTAAAGAGAAAGAAAAAAGAGAATATAAAATTAATGTAATTAAAGGATTACATTTAACTTTTATGAGTAAATGAAAATGAAAATAAAAATGAATCAAAACCATGTCTTTTGACACATGATGCACATAAATGTTTATTGTAGAGGTCTGAACAGAAGAAAAAAAATCACAATTAAAAACAGGGGTTGATAATTTTTTTTTTTTGTATTCTTTTCATATCCATTTATACACTTTGTGATAAATAAACATATTTTGCTTATAAATCTCATTTATTATTTAAATGTGTTTTTTGTGTGTCTGTCTCTCTACTTAACATTTCTTACGAAAACAATTATAACTTTACCACACATTGATATGGATGTGTATTTCACAGCCCAGCCAATTATTGATTAAATAACCAAAATCATTTGTATTTGAATAAATAAATACATTGTTAGATGTATTGATATTATTTAAAAGGGAATATCAAGTTATTATTTAAAGGATCCATTATCGAAATTGTTTTAACACTTATTGGACTGGAAAGGGTCATTCTATTGATTCAAGAAATTTACGATGCAGCTTCATTATCATTGATACTGAAATTCATTCGTTTTAACCGAAATTAGTTTTGAAATGTGGAGCTGAGGCAAATAAAAATGATATCAAAGGGTCATTTGACCTTTTTTGAGCAATTGAGTGTTAACACTAATCGGATCGAGGGTGGTAATTTGAAGCATATCCATCTTTGTCCTTAGGATTCAAAACATATTACTAAGAATGATTTTGGACAGTTATTGATACTGTTTATTTATCAAAAATATAATTTCAAATGAATTTGAATCAAACTTGTTTGTCTTTCTGGAAGAACTGTAGCCTAATCAAGGTTAAGGTGTTATCTAAATGTACCATGGTCAGTCCAATCGGCCATCTAGTTACACTGTAAGATGAAAACGTCCCGCAATACAAAATGATTTGGTCCACAGACAAAGATCTTTGATTGGCGCTTACAGAACATTTGATGTATGAAATTTTTATCAAATTTTCATGAGCACTTTTGTAGTCTACGCTTATAATGCGGGGTGGTTTGCAGAACGTCTTCACATTACAGTGTAGTATAGTTAATATAAACTTTTTGGGCTTCCTATTGATAAGGAAAACATTCTTTCAAATTCTTCTTTGATTTACATCATTTGTCAAAACTACTCTTGATGTTCAGCACGTGTAAGAATCAACTTAGTAAGCCACCTCAGCACCTTTTTTTTGTTAAAAAATCTACATCGTTATTCTTTTTTTTACCACACATATATTATAAAAATTTACAATAAAAAATGTTTAATTAAATAAATTAATTCCAAAGACGTATTTTGTTCATTTTCTTCTGGCAAATTTACCGCTTCTGACCTTTTTTACATTTCTCATCCATGTCTCTTTTGGTCTTCCGGGTCCTCTTTGCGCGTTTTCTTCCATGGCAAGGGCTTTGTTTGTCACGTGGTAATCAATAAATAAAATAAATGTGCATTTTCTTATCGTAAAGAACTTCAGTCAATGATCGCCATTTCGACCAAAGACATTGTATACGATGCTGCACATCTTTGTCACATCTAGCATTGCTTGATATATATAAGCCAAGGTACTTAAACTCATTAACAATATTAAGTGGTTCTGGTTACCGTTTGTTTCTTGTCCTGATTCATTAAGTTTTTAAATGCAGTAAAATGATGTATGTGGATTACAAAAAGCCCAAAAAATATAAAGCGGCTCAGGTGATCTTGGGAATTTGCGTTCGATTCCTGGCTAGTACGCTATCGTAACATAACTTAAACAAATTGAAGTATCATCCATCCATTCATATCCTTAATTGATATGCTAATATTAAAACGAATCTTTTTAATTTGGATTAGTAGAACTGTGAACTTATTAAAAAGATGTTAACCAATCTTTAATTAAGATCGTTGAAGCTTTAACAGTGTTGTGTTAAAATTATCACTTTCATTTTCAATCACATGGGAATTAAGTAAGACTTTTTTATTATTTAGATTTCTATCTATTCATAAAATGTTGTATTTAAATTAAAATGCACTTGAATAAAAGTCATAAGGAATAAGAAACGTTAGAAATTCTGATTCACGAAAAAGAGACAGGGGCGGATTGAAAATTATTAACGACCCTGGCATTTTGTATGATTTTCTTTAAAATTTACGTTGAACTTAACTTTTACAAGACGATCGACTGTGGCCTTTCTGACACTTGGCATATTGCTCGTATGGTCAATCCGCCTCTTTTAAAGAGATCATAAGACAATGATGCAGTTACTGGGGGTCCTATCGTAGATCCTGTAAAAATATGGTTCATTCAGAATACCTGAAAATTTCAGGTTAAACAAAATTTCAGATACATTTCACAACTCTTGCAAAGTAACCTCAAAAATTCATTTAAACAAAAATCATGAATATAAATTCTCCTCTTAAAATGAGTAAAAATTCATATGCAAACTAATTATAAAATGTAACCCTTAAACAAAAATTCCCATTCATATCATATCAATAACGTAGTCTCTCCTACCTCCAAACTATCATTTGTACTGGTTTTTTTTAACTTGTAAATTCTTATACGACACACACCTTCCACACTCGACTTATGAATGTATATATGGGGACTGTAGTAAAAATAATAAGTTCAGCTTCAGTTTATACAACAAATAACAACAACAACAACAATATTACAGTTCAGAAACACATCACACTAATAATAATGGTGATATTTTTGATAATATGGCGAACAATAAATAGAAAACTACAAGTGTACGTAGATGATGTGTTTATAATGCATATAGGAAGAAATAACTAAAAACAACTAAAAAACAAAATTAAAAAAAAACGTCGTCATACTTCGTGGTTAATTCATATCATATTGACTTTAGTTTATTACAATTCTTTTAAATGTAAACTGTTTTTTTTTTTTTAATTCTAATTATGTTTTAGATGGATGCTAATTACAGTTAAAAATGCATCATGAAATGTTACACTTAATATTTTATTTTAATACGTTAATGGATATTTATTGATTCGTATCCATGAGAGCATTTATTGTATTAATGTGTATATTTATTTTATATTTTTTTTTAGTTAATCTAAATTTCCACTTTATATCCAACATTTTCTTCTTTCTTTTGTACACACATCACATACAGATACACGCCATTGATACCATTTATATTTATACGACAAACATCTTTTGTGTAATATAACATATATATAATATTATAATGTATATTTTATTTTAATGCACGATATTTTCTATGTTACATGATCATGAATGTGTATATTGAGTGTAGATATTTTAAATATATATACATATATAAAATAATGAAACGTCGTTAACGAGGTACTTGCCCTATTGTTTTTCCTTAAAATTTTTTTTTTCTCTTAATTTTATGTTAATTTGCATTTTTTGTTATTTTTCAATGAAAATATTGATAATTTATTTTTAAACAGTTCATATCGTAACTGAATGCCGGTTAAATGCCGCTAAAGTTATATCAGTACATATCTTTCATACATATTATAAAAAGCAAAAACCCAAACACTATTATTAT
>LN483395.1:470266-482468 GCA_900002565.1 Culicoides sonorensis
CTCACATCATCGACCTTCCATTCTCAAAAAAAGAATCTCTACACTGCATCGATAACATACTCAATAATATCGCCAAAATATAACATGATTTTTTCCATACTTTTGCCAACTGGGTAGAAAAAGAAACAACTCAAATATTATTAGTATAAAAATTATTTATTTTTTTGTATTATAACAACTTTTTAATCATAATAATAATCTAAAATATTCAATACAAACATAATCTACATAATTGTAGTTTTTTTATTTTACACATACTTTAAATGAATACTCTACCATCTAAACACTTATATAATTGAATTTTTAACATTAAAACATTTTTATTTCTGTACCTATAATTTTTTTAATTATATTATTATAAAACTTATTCTCAATTGTGTAAAAGTGTATCTTTAAAATAAAACACTTCCTTTTCAATATTTTTTTTTGATTGTTTAATTTCACAGTCAATTCTCATAATTTCTTATAATAAATTCCAATTCAGTCCAATTTTTTTAATTTCAGCCAATTTTTTTGTTTTTATTTTAAAGACACTCGTTTTTTTTTTTAAATCTATATTTTAAAATTTAATTTATCATTTCATATAATTTTTAATTATTCGGATATTGAAACTCAAAAATGAATGGAAGAACTCTGTCATCAATTGATAATATTTTAAACTTAACATTTATATCTAAAATGATTGAGTATGGGGTTCATTTTAAAAGACGATTAACTTAATTTTAAGAATTATAATTAAAACTAACAATATCATTAATTTTCAATTAAATGTTTTCTGTTTAAATGTATCTTATTAAAATGATTATCAAAAGTTTTTTTCTTTTTATTTTCATGTAACATAAAATTTTGGCACATTTTCTTGTAATTTCTTACAAGATCAATCAAGTAAGTTTTGTATCGTAATAAAAATGTTTAAAATCAAGTCTGTGATATGTATTCTATAATTATTATTGTTAAAAGAAATAGTAACATGACATTTTTTTTGTTAATCTCATTATGAAACATTGTAAATTATTTAAATAACTTTTTTTTTCTTATTCTATTTTTGCTTACATTTAATTCAGTTATTTATTTTTTTCCTTATCAGTTAATACTTTAAATTAAAACAAAACTATTATTTAATTATTTTATTTGTAAAAATTTTTTTTGATGGGTGGATGTTTTTCTTTATATTTTATATTTTTTTTGTGATAGATTTTTAAAAGATAATTTGACAACATTCTAGTACGATGTTTGTTAAAAAAAAGGGTTTTCAGTCATTGATGGAGGACTCAAAATATATTTGGCAATTAAAAATGAAATTATAAAATTTAAATTGTTAATGTAAAAATGTAAAATTTTAATTTAGGTGCTGTCAGAAACATCTTTATTGTGAGTCACTGGATTATTTGTCTCAATGTGTAGTTGGGTGCTTGGATATTTGATGTGTTGTGAAACGCGCTCCATTACACATGATGCAGACAATCTTGCTTCGGCATCGTGATCCCAGCATTCTTCCATCGTTTCACAAATTGCATTCAGACCCTATTTAAATATAATAAAAAAAAGGTAAATAATTGATTTTTTTTTAATATAATAAGATATTAGCTCACTTTGTGATTTCGCCAATGCTCTTGAATATTTGGGCGAATTTTCTTCGTTACAATGTTTTCTTGCATCTCTTCGAGGGATGGATGTGGACCAATCTGAAAATACAAACAGGAAAATGAATATCTTGCTTCTAAATGTTAATTTATAAATTTTACCTCAATTTCGAAGGGCAAAGTGTAGTCTGAAACGATTCCTCCATGAGATGTGCAGCGTGATACAAGTTCCCTTTAAATTAAAATTAATTATTTTCTATAGCAAATGTAAAAATCTCCTTCACTCACCATAATACAAGTCCACAAGCATAAACGTCAATTCTCAAGAAAGCATCTCTCGTAAAATTGATTGCGCCTTCCAAAATTTCAGGTGCCATGTAACGTCGTGTTCCAACTTGCCCATGTGTATCACCACATGGCTCTCCCGGTTTAAATACCAATGCAAGTCCAAAATCAGCAATACAAGCAGTCAAATCATCTTTTAACAGTACATTCTTACTCTTGAAATCACGATGTGCTATTGCTGGTTTCAAGCCATCTGTCTTACTTGCGGGAATTTCTTCATGTAAATGCATTAAACCCCTTGCCATTGATTCAGCAATTTTACACAGTTCAGGCCATGTAACCGTATGTGACTTTAAGTAATCACACAATGATCCATTTGAATGATAAGCCGTTATAAGCCATAATTTATGTTCACCATTATCAGGAAATTTATCGGCACCAATAAATTGTAAAATGTTTGGATGTTTCATGCGTGGCAATTTAAATATTTCCATCTCAGTAGCCCACGATTGTTTATCTTGCATGGGGAATATCTTAACAGCAACCTCTTCAGGACGCATTTGTGCCTTCCAAACTGTTCCAAAACGTCCTTGTGCCTTCATTTCAATCAATTTAATTGACATCAATTCACAACTAGGACCACTATCTGTCGCTTCAGGATCATTCAATGGAATTTGATTGAATGACGAATGTCTGTATTTTACAATGAGATATATCGTTAATGGTGTTAAAATGATAGCTGCAATTACGAGAATCACTAAGCCAATTATTAGTTTCTCATTTGACGTTTTCGGCGCTTGAGTTGGAACAACATCGGGAATTGGGGTGGTTGCGGGAACCCATTTGTGTTCACGATTGCACAAACTACCAGAACAACAACAGAATTTAATGTTATTTTTTGTTGCACTATCGACATTTATGCATTCCGATTGATTGCATGCTTGATTTTCGGTAAAACAACCTTTCATTGTCACCGTGACATTTCCTGGTGTATCTTCTTTCCACAACACAAAGCAATTGTTGGGTCTGTCATGACTTGAATCTATCGGACAAGCTTTAGTTGTTGTGCATGCTTCAATACTTGACCCACTACAATTATTCGGATCATAAATTTCACATATTGTTGGGGGTGGAACGTCTCCGATTATTGAAACCGATTTATGGACTGGAATGAAAAGGAATATTTTTCAAATAACAATTTAATTAATTTAATTTAAATACCAAAATCTTACCAAAAATTCCTAAAATGACCAAAAATATTATTTCTAGACGCATTTCCGTATCTTTACTGTCTGATGTCTACGTTCTTTAAAACATTAACTTTTATGTGTATATTTGTGTATATACGATGTAAAAACTTATTTTATATTTTTTACTTATTCAAACTAAAATCTTCCTGATTCCTTTAAATTTAATGCATTCAATCGTAAAATTCTGATCAAATTCACTGTGTAAATTCATTAAATTTTATTCAAATTTGAGAATAAAATATTTTTATTTTTCATTACACTTGTTAATCATCATACACTATATGATCTATGGTGTCCAGAGTCTTAAAATATTTATTTTCAAAATTTCCAGTGTAAATATAAATTTTCTCACGAAAAACACATCTGCTTTATCTTTATTAACATATCAATAGTAAAAATATTTGCTTTTCTTTTGGTTGAATATAAGATTAAATGCTAAATTTTAAAGTTTATCTTAATCAAAAAAAATTTACTTGAATTCATTCTTTACTTTTGGGTATGAATGAAGCTTCTAATATAATGAATAAAAACTTGTATATAAATAGTAGTGTAGTAATAGTATTCTTTTGTTGTGTGGGTGAATTTGTGTTTGTAAATTTTAAATTCATAACATTGAAGTCATTGAACAAGTATTGGTCAGGGATGGTGATAGCGTTTGTGAGGTCGGGGCAAAAATGTATGAAAATTTTATGATTTTTTTTTTGTAATTTACGGGCAATTTTCTGGAAATTATTTTGACATAAGAAAATTGAAAATGTCCCATACAAAATTTTGACGTTTCTTATGTGTATCTACAGAAAATGAACTGTCAAGTTTCATCTTCTTACTCCCTAACTGAGTACGCAGGTGAAAGTTTGACAATCTATTTTTACGTACAGAATTTTTGAAGTTCCCGTATGTGTATATATACAAAATTAGCTGCCGAATTGAATCTGCTTACATAGTAACCAGTAACGCAGGTAGAAGTTTGACAACCTCTTTGTATGCACAAAAATTTTGACGTTTCCGTATGGGTATCTATAAAAATAGAACTGTCAAGTTTCATCTTCTTACCCCCTAAGCAGGTAAGCAGATTAAATTTCACAACTCATTTTGCATAGATACACATACGAATATGTCAAAATTCTTGTACGTAATCATGCTTACCCCTTAAGTCCATGGACCAGAATTTCAATTGACATGAGAAATATTCTCATATAAAATTACAGAAACTTCGCCGTCAAATAAACGTCAATATAAAATTCTATTTCATGCAATTTGCCAGGTACGCGTTTTATTTTGTTAGGGCCTTAAAATCCTGAAAACAACAATTCCGACACTGACGGTAAAAATATCATAAAATACGGTAAATTTTCATACTTTACACAATTTTCCATTTATAACTCAACAAATTGAAATCTTAGATTACATTTCATTAAATTTAATTGTCAATTTTTATTTAAAATTCATAATCTGAAAAGTCACCATACATTACACAAGTTCAACAGTCATTTCAACGTCGAGTGTTTTATTTTATGGACAAGCATTTAATCGCAAAGTATTATTTCTTGATTAAGCATAAAAACAAAGTATAAAATTATAATTTAAAAAAAAAATATTGTACAAAGATGGGAAATAAATCATCATTATTATTAAGAAAAGAAGAAATAGCTCAAATTCAAGAGGAGAGTGGATGTAAGTGTTAAAGACCTTTGAAATTGTACTCTGTTCAGTACAATAATAATAAAAAAATACATGATTCATTTAATTTTTTCCTGACCTTTAAAAAAATTATTAACATGGTCAAACAAGCGAAATTCAAATAAAATTTGGATTAATGTTAAAAATTGAATTTAAATCGAATTACGTTCGATTTTCAATTTCTAGAAAATGAAAATACAAGAATGCGCAATTAAAATGCATTTTTTTGATATGTGACGTATCAAAATAATTGCATTTTACAGATGTTTTCAAAGAATTTATTATTTTAATGTTGTAAAACATTTTTGATAGTCAAATAACGTTAGAATTGGATCATGGTCAGGATAAAATTTACGTCTGATATTATTTTATTTGGATCAGATTAAGTGGAGTTTCACGTGATATCATTGAAATTCACTTAAACATGTAATATTTTATTTACTTGAGTGTGTCTTATCTTAATTACATTTTATCTTTTTTTTTATTATCAATTTCACGATATTTAGTTTCACCAAATCAAATTGAACGCCTTTATTCACGTTTTACATCACTGGATAAGAATGACTGTGGTACATTGTCTCGTGAGGATTTCTTAAGGATCCCTGAATTAGCCATTAATCCTTTATGTGATCGTATTGTACATTCATTTTTCGCTGATAGCAGTGATGATCGTGTCAATTTCCGTCAATTCATGAAAGTCTTGTCACTTTTCCGACCCATCAAGCATGGAAAGGAAAATTCATTGAATAGTCGTGAGGAAAAACTCCGATTTGCCTTTAAGATGTACGATTTGGATGATGATGATAGTATTTCACGTGATGAATTGTTAAATATCCTGCATATGATGGTTGGAGCGAATATTGCGGAAGATCAGCTCAACAGCATTGCTGAGAGGACAATTTTGGAGGCGGATCGCAGTGGAAATGGAAAAATTTGCTTTGAAGACTTTTGTCAAGCCCTTGAACGAACCGATGTTGAAAGGAAGATGTCAATTCGATTCCTTAACTAGGGATGGCTTTCGGGTCAATGGTGTTTTAGTGAATGAACTTAGCGTAGCCAGGCCCTTGCATTAAAAAAAAAAATATTAAATTAACAAAATTTTAATCATAGGAAAATTTATTTTAATATTAAAAAAAATATGAAATTGGAAAAAAACGGTTAAATTTAAAGTAAATGCTGGAAAAATACCAACCAAATTGTAAAAATTGATAAAAATTGATAATAATTATTTAAGCACACATTCCCAGTTATATGTAAAAAAACACAATATTATAACTGAAAATTATAACTGCATTAATGTATATATGAAATTAAATTAAATTAATAAAAAAATACACATATAAAGATAAATTCAATTTTTCTCTCAAAATAAGACCTTTAAAAGGAGTCCAACCTGTTTTCCGAGAAATCAATGAATGAAAAAAACTTTCACAATTTAATGAATGAAAATTAACGGTTTTTTTTTATTTAAATTCAAATTCACATACACACACATACATTGATGTGACGTCTCCTATGCTATTACACAACAATTGCATAGTGATAAAATTCAAATTTTTCCTTATTTTAATTAAATTTTCAATAAAAACAATAACTTTAAAAAGATTCAAGTGAAAATTCAGGAATTGCAAAGCAGTATTAATTAGTTGAGATTAAATTCCTGTTAAATCATATCAAATTATGTGAGTTTTTTCAAAAAATTTTGTATGATATTGATTTTTCAGTCAATGCTTCCTTGTCTTTTGTAATTTTTGAATAACTTTTCAATGAAAATTTCCTTGATTTTTCATTGAATTAGAAAAAATGGAAGAATATGGAAGAGAACCATGTCCGTTTCGTATTGTGGACGATTGTGGTGGTGCTTTTGCAATGGGCTGCATTGGAGGAGGAGTTTTCCAGGCAATCAAGGGATTTAGAAATGCTCCGTCCGGATTCGGGAAACGATTGGTATGTTAAAGTTCAATGTAATAATTTGAAATTGAATAAAATTTATTTTAATTCAAGTTAGGTGCCGTGACATCAGTTAAAGTGCGAGCTCCGATAATCGGTGGTAATTTTGCAATTTGGGGTGGCATGTTCAGCACAATCGATTGTACCTTAGTTCATTTTCGTAAAAAGGAAGATCCATGGAATTCAATTATAAGTGGGGCAGCAACTGGAGGTATTTTGGCGGCTAGAAGCGGAGTTGGCATGATGGCTGGAAGTGCGTTAGTCGGTGGTGTGTTACTTGCATTGATTGAAGGTGTCGGAATTTTATTCACGAGAATATCTGCTGAACAGTTTCGAAATCCAGCACCTCCAAATGACCCGTCAGCGGTGTTGGATAATCCAAGAGAAGGACAAAGCTCAGTTAGCTTTCAATAGACTTGAATTATAAATAGAATTAATATAATTTTAATGTTCCTTGAATCAAATTCAAACCAAAAAATAAAAATAAAATGTCTAACACATAAATTGTTAATAAAGTGATAAATTAACATTAAAAGAAGTGAAAAACTCGCGATGTAATCAAAGTTGGGAAATGTAGCGTGAAAAAAAAGTACCTACTGACTTCAATGTGAATTGATCAATTTCTTTTCAATTTATTGTATATGTACAATTTTTATTAAAACACTTTAGTCTTGAAGAAATTAGGTTCGTAACATATCAAATAAATTAATAATGACTTAAATTTGTGCTATCAAAACTAGATAAATTGCAGTGTGTGAATTTAAATTAAAAATTATGAAAAAAAGAAATTAGGCCAAATCATTTAACAGTTATGTTTTCAAAATCATGCCCCAAATACCTCATTCAATGTATGCCACGAAGTATAACAATTTAATGTTTGACCTAAATTAAAATACCTGTTCGCATATAATACACAATATAGACATAAATGTATTTGAAATTCAATGCATTTTATGTTTGCGGATGCACATATTTTTTTTCTGATCTACCTGCTGCAAACGCAAAGTTAAAGTGAAAAAATTTATCATCATACCAACAAAAATTTTTGTGTGATCCATGAAAAATCAATGATTTGTTTTGCAAAGGACATTCTCAGTACTGAATTTGTGTGTATACGCACTTTAATTTCATATAGGATATGGATATATTTATGTTTTTGTGTTATAAACATGAATAAAATGAATACGCATGTAAGAATGTAGAATGGAATGAAATGAATGAGAACATTCAATCTTACACGTGTGCGTTTCATCAGTGTGTGTGTGTGTGTTTGATCAGAATAAAGGTCACTGACCTACAGAACGAAAGGATATCATTTAACCTTGTCAGTAGCTACATCAAAGTAACAATGAATCCCTAACAATGTTTAATACAGTTTTTATTTAGATAACAAAATCAATGAAAGATTTTCTCTTTTTTTTCTCTCTACTTACAGAAGAAATTCACATTATTTATGTTTTTTTTGTTATTATTATTGTTTTTATCATCAATTCTTGTTGTCGTTGGATTTGGTAACACACATTGATATCGTTTGAAATTGTTTTTCTGCATGTGCTTATTAAGACGAAGAAGAAACTGAAAACAAAAAAGAAGTGAAGTAAAACTTAATTAATAATAAAAACAAAAAATTAAAAAGAGAAAACGAAGAATGTCAGGTGAAAATGAGGTGGCAGGTTCATCAAAACCACCCCAAGACACAACAGAGCCAGATTGTAATGCAGAAAATATTCTTACATCAAGCACAAATTATGTGGCAGCAGCAAGAGCGACATCGTCTGAACGGGAATCACCCATTGCAACATTCCAAGCACTCAAACAAAGTACTGGAGGTGATTCGAATCTCTTATCAGCAGCAATTTCGGCCGTGGCAGCTGCTGCAGCAAACATTCCATTAATCAACAATAATAGTAGTAATAGTAATGATAGTAAGATTTCTACAATTAACAACAACAACAACAATGTGAATCCCAATAAGCGCCTCTTTGAGTGTGATGTTTGTAAAATGTCGTAAGTTATTGCTGAAATTTAAATCACATTTAAATTTTTTAACGGTTTTTGTTACAGATTCTCAAATGGGGCGAATATGAGACGGCATAAAATGAGACATACTGGTTCGTGTTTTATCATTATTTTTTTTTTGAACGAATTGTAATTTGATTTCCTCAACAGGTGTGAAGCCGTACGAGTGTCGTGTTTGTCAAAAGCGGTTTTTCCGAAAAGATCATTTGTCAGAGCATTTTACAACGCACATAAAGACACTTCCATTTCATTGTCCGATATGTAATCGAGGTTTCCAGCGGCAAATTGCGATGCGAGCACATTTCCAGAATGAACATGTGGGCCAACATGATCTCGTCAAAACGTGTCCCTTGTGTAATTATCGTGCGGGTACTATGAAATCCTTGCGCGTCCATTTCTATAATCGACATGGCATTGATTTAGATAATCCCGGCTCAAATGCATCATCTTCACTGTTGTTGGCATTGGAACAGCAACAACAGCAAGCAGCTGCCGCTAATTTGCCCGTTAATTTAATACAAGCAGCAAATATCGCAGCTTCAGTGGCGGCATTTAATGAAAATGTTGCAGCTGTTGCTGCAGCCGAGTCAACTAGAAACCAAGAAAATCATACGCCTCCAATGCATTACTTAACACCACACGTTGAAATTTCAATGGCTGAAAATAATGAGCCACTTAGACTTGGATCGCCAAATAGTTCAGTGTCATCTGGCCTGGATATTCAAGCAATTGTTAGACCAAAAAGTAACCCAACTCCACCGCATCACAGCAGTATTGATGCTAGAGACAGTAGAGAAGCTTTACATAGTAGACGAGAGATGTTTGATAGTTCAATAACACCCTCAATTAGTTTAATTCCAATTAAACAAGAGCCAAATACAAATGATGAGAGTGAAGGAAGTGGAAGTGGTGGAAGCATTATCCAAAAAGTTGCGGGCGGAAGACAAAGTTCTTCAGATCGAATTTCACCAAATCCGGAACAGAGTAACATCAATAGTGATGTTATTGCAACAACTTCATCCCAAAGCAGCTTAACGTCATTGATTAAGGTTTCACCACTTAAATCACTGTTACGTGAAGATTTAAAAAGACGAATTTCAGCAAGACAAGTGCGATCTAACTATAGAAGTTCAAATAATAACAATAATAATAATAATAAGAATAATAATAGTGACAGTCATCTAAGTAATAATGTTGGTCCAACTAATTTATCAATATCAGCAATGAGTACTGGAGATTCATTATTGAATTTATCAGGTACAACAAGTGGCAACAATAGTTCAAATGGTATGATTACTTCAACAGGTGAATCTGAGCTTGTAATTACGGGACGTAAACTCAATTTGAAATGTTTATTTTGTAATATTGAATTTCCCGATCAAACTTTATATTTCCTTCACAAAGGTTGTCACAGTGAATCAAATGCATGGAAGTGTAATATTTGTGGGGAACAATTAAATAATGTCTACGAGTTTAACTCACATTTGTTAAGCAAAAGTCACCAATGATAAACGGTCTTTGGTACAAATTATTGACTTTACACAAAACAGTAAAAAAATATATTTATTTATTTGTTGTTGTTATTAGTTCAAATTTATATTAAAAAAAAAAATTATAACAAAAGGAACAAAGTTCAAGAAATATATGGTAACAGTTGTGATGAATTGTTGAGCGATTATTCTAAAAATAATCGATTTGAAAAGAGATGAAAAAAAAAATATATATTTTTGAAAAAAGAACTTTTGGCATTGATAAGGAGATAAGTGAAATATTAAAATGTTATATTAAAAAAATAAAGATAAATTTAAGTAAGATAAAAATATTTTATAAAAACAAAGAAAAATGTAAGAAAGTGTTTTACAGGGTTAGAAAATGTGAGAATGAGCGTGTGCAAGATTGTTATAGTAATTTTTAAGAAAATTATGGTACAAAAAAATTACTGCGCTATTAAGAAATTTAAAAAAAGAAGCTTAAAATTAAAGTAACTTATTAAAAAAATACAAATAAAATATATAAAAATTCCACAAGACAAAAAATAGAATTTTAGGAGACAATTAAAACTTATTCTTATCATAACTTAAAATGAAATTAAAGTCACATTTTTTTTTTTGAAATACGTATAAAAATAATAATAATACATTAAATATGGGGAGAATGTGGCAAAAAAAATATTAGACTTTTTTTGTTTAATTTTACAATAAACACTAATAAAACAGTCGTGAAGGAACAAAAACTAAATGATAAAAATGAAATTTAAACGCCTTTTAAGAAAAAAAATAAATATTGATGAAAAAAAATCAGAGATACACACAGGCATTGACAGTGCTTTTAGTAGAATAAATATTAAATTAAATTAAAAAAAAATTACAATTATATTATTCATTGATAAAAAAAATCCTTAACTTAACTTAAAATTAAAAAAAAATATTAAATAATGAAATGAAAAAAAGTTGAGTGTATTTTAAAAAAAAAATTATCAGTACACGCAAAATTTTGAAGCTTGAATTTAAATAAAGACAAAAAAAGATATTATATGATACAAAAAAAAAAGTATTGCTCCTAGACGACGACAAAAAAATATTTAAAAAATAGAGTAAACGGATTACCTCCGGATACATGCCTTAAAATAATAGTTCAAAGAAACATAAAATGCACTATTATAATCTAATAAATTTAAAATACACGACAAAACAATAGAAGAAATTCAATTCTTATATTTATCTGATAATTTGATGAAAATTTATTAAATTACAAAAAAATAAATGTACAGTGTGTTCATTTTAAATTAACTGTCAAAAGAAACAAGAGAAAATATGATGAGAGAATTGACTTTCGAGTTTTTTGAAAGTAAATTATGTGCTATCTTGGATCCAAATTTTGGTCTAAGTACTGATTTAACTGGAGTTAATTGTTCCAAGAACCTGAAATCAAACTCCATACGAATCCATGATCAATTAACGATCGTAGCGCCTCCATAACGGAAATTTCCGTAAAGGACTATTTATAAGATTTTTCAACGAGGGACAAGACTTTCAAAATGTCATAAAACTCATATGAATTCAAAAAATCATGTCATTTTCAAAAAATAAAATAAAATTTGGGGGTTTTCATACAAAAAACCTTGCGACCTTTCTGAGTTTTGGTAGCTTTGTAGCTTTCTTGGAACAAAAGTTATGAGGATTTTTTGAAAAATGAGGGTTTTAGTCAAAAAGTCGAGAAAAAGTTATACAATTTTCTATAACTTTGCCAAATAAACTATCGATATATTTCGTAAATTTATTAGTTTTTTAATAAAATCAAAAATTTTTTCGGCTATGAATTAAAATTTTCAAAAAGACCTCAAAAAGCAAATTTCCTACCATTAATCCAAAAATACTTGTAACTTTTTATCTAAAAGTGATTAGAAAAATCTCAACTATCCAATAATAATAATAA
>LN483395.1:482568-539817 GCA_900002565.1 Culicoides sonorensis
AAGTGCTAATTGATTCGGAGGAAAAACTCTGCGAAAACCTCCAAACTATCCAATAAAAATATAAAGAATTCCCTAAAAAAGTTATAAATTTTATACTTGTTTCATGAAAAATAATGCGAAGCCCTCAAAACACGAAATTCTTTAAGGTGGTCAGTTGCAACGTTCTTTGAATGGGAACCCGCATTATTTTTAGATTTAAGACCACTCGGAAAATGATTTAAAATTTAATAAAATTTTAAGTCATTTTAAAAATCTAGCCCCTCACTAATGTAAAATAGTTTTAGTTCCAAACTTTGCCGTTCCGCTCTAAGTTCGCATAATAAAAAAAATCGAGTTGAACACGTTTGATGCATAGACTTAAAATGAACACACTGTTTATTTGATTAAATAAAATTAACTTAACAGAAAAAACCAAGCTAAACTTATTTTTTATAATTTAAATTGAATTACTCTATACAAAAATTAAAAACGTCATTGGCTTTATTAAAATTTATAATTTAAATTAATTTAATATTAATGTTATATTAATTTTGCTTACCTTCCGTCCTTGTAAGTTAATTCAAGAAGCAACCAAAGTCTTTTAACATAAATTTTTTATAATTAATTTCCCTTGACTGCTAAATCGGGCACTTGAAATAATAGTAATTTATCATATTAAAAAAACTTAAAAAAAAATATTTAATTAAAATTATATTTAATTTTGATTACGATTGAATCAAAATAAATATAAATAAATTAATTACTATTAAAATAAAAAGAAAAGAAAATCCAAATTTATATAAAACCAACACTGCTAACAAATTATTTACTTCATAGCAGTTTTAATGCATTAAATTAAATTTTACTTTTATTATTATAAAAATAAAAAAATTATTATAAATAAAAAATTAATTAAATTTAAAATAAAAAAAGAAGAATTAAAATTTTAAACAAAAATAGTAAAATTATTATTAAAAAAAATATATATTATCTATATAAGAAAGGTACATGGTCTTGTTAATAAATGAATTATGAAAAGGAAGTTTAAAACTTTAAAGAATTAAGTTAAAAATTAAAACAAAATTGAAACAAATTATAGTCAAATCTTCTATATAAATGAAAAAATAACGATTTAAGGAAATGAAGAAAAAAAAGCGTACTAGGAAAATTTATTTTCGTTTAAATTTATATTATATTTTTATATTATTTTACGTTATATTATTTATATAGTTACTTAAAAAATATATATATTTATATTTAAAAAAAAAAACACGAATATATTTATTTATTGTTGATTAATGAAACTTAGTTAATTGAAATTCGTTAAACGTTATATCAAAGTTAAAATAATTAAAAAAAAATGCTTTAAATAAATTAGTTTAGTAAAAAAATCGTTTATTTATATTAAAAATAAAAATAATAAATTTAATACTATATTCTTTGACGAAAGAGAAGATACTGTTAAGAGAAAAATTATTAAGATTATTAAAAAAATGTTGAATTGTCAGTAAGGAAGTTAAAACAAAAAATAAATTTTATTCGAAATATTGGAAATTATATCTATAAAATGAAATTTTTATTGACTGTATTTGTTAGGAATGATTATTATTATGATTTGATAATAAAGAAAATGAAGATGTTTATAAAAAAAAACATTATAAATAAAAGGAAATATATTAGAAAGTTATATTTATTCTTTGCACTTAAACAAAAAAATATTCAAAAAATTGGTTTTTTATTTGATTGGAATTGGTTTTGGCGAAATAAGTCTAAAATTTGACCTTGATATTTGCCGTACATAATTTTTGAGGGGTTCTGACCAAAAACAATGAGTTTTGAGTGAAAAAGTGAATTTATTCAATAAGGAGAGAGTTTGACAATTTTTGTCATTTCTAACTTGCTGATCATGAAACTTTTACGAATGAAATACCCTTTTGATGTATTCAGGAAAGTTGTTCAATACATAATTATGAAGTTTTCAGTGAAAAACTCTAAATTTGATATAAAATAAGGCTTAAAATCTGAGATTTTTATAATTCTTCTTTATAGCTCTGTTAAAAAAAATATGCTTACTATGTTCTGCAAAAATATTGTCTTGACTTCGTTGACGATAGTGAATGACGCGATCCTACTTTCTTAAAGAAATTTCAAAAACTCTAAAATTGATATAAAATAAGGCTTAAATTTGAGCTTTTTATATTACTTCTTTATAGATCTATTGAAAAAAAATATGCTTACCATGTTTGGCAAAAAACATTGTCTTGACTTCGTTGACGATAGTGAATGACGCGATCCTACTTTCTTAAAGAAATTTCAAAAACTCTAAAATTGATATAAAATAAGGCTTAAATTTGAGCTTTTTTTATTACTTCTTTATAGATCTATTGAAAAAAAATATGCTTACCATGTTTGGCAAAAATGTCTTGACGTCGTTGACGATAACGCATGACGCGATCCTACTTCCATAGAGAAATTTCATTCTCTTATATCAGTCGGGTTTCTTTCAATTAAAAAGTAAAATTTTTTTGTGCATTTGCTCGGGTTTAGGACTCCGCAGATGAAAAAGGTCAAAAAACCGTTAATTTGTCCAAAATATTTTTTTTAACTGAAAAATGCCCCAACTTAACTCATTTTTCTCATTTTACATAAAACTGCATACACGCGACTTATCTTCACAGGTCTTAATTTGACCATAAGCATATTAACTTACAGATAATAGTAACAACCTTGAAAATTCATTCAGTATTTTTAATTTATTTAAATATTGTTTGTTTCCCTCTCTCTCTCTCTCTCATTCATTCATTCATAAAATTCCATAAACACTCAAAATTTCAGAATTTAAATCAACAAAATCTCTTTTACTTTCAATTCTGTAGTGCTATCAGCAGCTGACACATGTACAAACTGTACAAAAATTTATTCTTAATTTATTTTTATTTCATTCATTCAGTTGCTTAGTACGATCAGACGTAAATTAAGCATAATTTAGAAAAATTTTATCAAAATTATGTTTTTATTTTAAGTTAACTTGAGTAATAAATTAATAAAATGTACAAATTACACTCAAAACAAAAATATTCTCAATTTATCCAAATAATTCATAACCGATTTTATCAGACAAGTGAAAGTGGTGTTTTTGGATATCGTCCTCCAAGTAAAAAATCAGAATATAAAGGTAAATTTTTATTAATTCAATTTAAAAATGTGTGAAATGAAGATGAAATTGTGACATAATGATTTTGTTTTGATAGTGATAACGCTTATCTGGCAAATTTAATCATCGAGGAATTTTTTTTGAATAATTTTCTTCTTTTTAAGAACAAAAATGTTCATTTCAAATATGTATGTTGCATTTAAATTGACATAAATGGAAGCAATGAACTTTCATTTGAATTTCAATTGATTAATAATTTCATTTTATTTTCACAGTTCCTACCGATGTTCAAAAAGCACGATTACAAAACAGTAACATTTATCGATGGATTGAATCGTTTAGATCTCATGGGCATTTTGAAGCGGTATTTAATCCAGTTAAATTTCAAAATAATGAAAAGGAAATACCAGAATTAGATCCATCGTACTATGGTTTGAATGTGAGTGAAAAAGTGGACACATTGGGACTTGTCAATGTGGGCGAACAATCTTTGGCGATTTCTGATCTTCATGGAAAATTGAAGGAAATTTATTGTGGAAATGTTGGTGCGGAATTCTCATATGTCTCGTCAGGGGAAGAAAGGGAATGGTTAACGGAAAATTATGAAAAACTCTTTAACTGTACTGTTGAAGATAAGGCCAAACGAGAAATTGCCGAACTTATGTTAAAATCACAGGCATGGGATAATTTTCTTGCAACTAAATTTCCGACAGTTAAACGATATGGCGGGGAAGGCAATGAAAGTTTTTTCGCCTTCTTCCGACAACTTTTCAATTCAGCTGCTGAAAATGATCTCCAAGAAATCGTCCTTGGAATGCCTCATCGTGGAAGATTGAATCTCTTAACTATCATGCTGGGAACTCGTCCAGTGAAGATCTTCCATAAATATCGTGGAAATCCAGAATTTCCCGAAAGTGCAAAAGCCATGTGTGATATTGCTCAGCATTTTCACACTTCCGAAGATTTAGTATTCAATGGCAAGACAATTCATGTAGCAATGCCACATAATCCGTCACATTTGGAAGCGGTAAATCCCGTTTCAATGGGAAAAACTCGTTCAAAACAACAAACTGCCCGAGATGGTGCATTTAGTGATGACCCTGAAAAACAATTCGGACATGATATTCTCAATGTCCAACTACATGGAGATGCGGCATTTCCAGGACAAGGCATCAACCAAGAATGTTTACTTATGACCGGGACACCACACTTTGAAATCGGCGGGACAATTCATTTGGTTGTGAATAATCAAGTTGGATTTACAACACCCAGTGATAGGGGTAAATCAAGTCGATATTGCACTGATTTGGCAAAAACCATTGAAGCACCCGTGTTACATGTGAATGCGGATGATCCTGAAGCTTTAACGTTAGTCACAAAATTCGCATTTGAATATCAAAGACGATTCCGAAAAGATATTTTTATTGATTTAAATTGCTTCAGACGATGGGGTCACAACGAAATGGATGATCCCACATTTACAAATCCAGCTCTTTATCAAATAATTCATAATCGCAAGTCGATTCCCGATAAATATGCGGAAAAGTTGATACAAGAAAATATTTTGACCAAAGAAGAATGTGATACAATAGTTGAAAGTCATATGAAACATTTAAATGAGGAATTAGCTCAAGTTGATAATTACAAACCTGAAGCTACTTATTACAAAAGACAGTGGACTGGACTGAAACAAGCCGGGGATCAGATAACGTACTGGGATACTGGATGTGATTGGAATGTGCTCAGTTTTGTTGGTAAAAACACAGTGACATTACCAAAAGATTTCAATGTCCATCCACATTTGTTGAAAACTTTCATCATGGGTCGAATGAAAAAGATCATTGACGGTGTTAACATTGATTGGGCAACGGCTGAAGCCCTTGCATTTGGAAGTTTAATGTATCAAGGTCACAATGTTCGGATAAGTGGCGAAGATATTGGACGTGGAACTTTTTCACATAGACATGCAATGTTAGTGGACCAGAAGACAAATGAAATGTTCATTCCATTAAATGCTATGAAAGGAGGCTTAGGAGGTAAATTAGAGCTTGCCCATTCAATATTATCCGAGGAAGCTGTGCTAGGATTTGAGTATGGGTATGCGATAGATAATCCAAATAATTTAGTCGTATGGGAAGCACAATTCGGAGATTTCTTCAATGGAGCTCAGATCATATTTGATACATTCATCGCAAGTGGAGAAACTAAATGGATGATCGCAAACGGTCTTGTTGTCTTACTTCCACATGGTCTTGATGGGGCAGCATCTGAACACAGCTCATGTCGAATGGAGCGTTTCCTTCAAATGACAGATTCAAAAGAGACGGCACCTGATGGTGATAATGTTAATATGCATATTGTAAATCCAACAACTCCAGCTCAATATTTCCATTTATTACGACGACAAATTATACGAGATTTCAGAAAACCGTTGATTGTGGTTGCACCAAAAACGTTATTAAGGTTATCAGCAGCCACTTCAAATTACATGGAATTTTTACCTGGAACAGGATTTAAACCTGTCATACCAGATGAAATCGCTAAAAATACTCATGTAAATAAAGTTATTTTCTGTTCAGGGAAACACTTTTATAATCTTAATGATGAACGACTGAAAAGGAAAGACGAATCTGTTGCAATTATTAGAGTTGAATCTTTGTGTCCATTCCCTGTGCATGAAATTCAACAGGAAATTAAGAAATATAAAAATGCTACAAGTAAGTTTTACATGGAAAATTTCATTTAAAAAATGTAATTTTATTTTTTTTTTTATGTCCAGCTTTCATTTGGAGCCAAGAAGAGCATCGAAACAGTGGGGCATGGACATTCATTAAACCTCGTTTTGAAAACTTATGTGGAAAAAAGGTGAAATTAAACATTTATTGCTTGAATTTAATTTTTTAATATCGTATTCATTAATTTTTCTTTAGATTTATTACACTGGAAGGCCAGAAGGTGCCACCCCAGCTGTTGGTGTAGGGAAATGGCATCGTATGGAGAGTGAGGATGTCGTAACTGCACCTTTCGATAATCGGTTTTAACTTTTTTTTACTGTTTTGTTTTGTACATAAAATTTTATAAAAAATCTCGTTTATTTTTATAAAAAAAAAAAATGAAACAATTTACTTTTTTATTTCATTCCGATGCAACATTCCAGATATAATAAATAGTTTTGACTTTTCTTATTTCCTTGATGATATTCAAATGGCGTAACATTTGCAATTTATTATTAATTTTTTTGTCTACCAATTTTCCGAGTTTCCTGCTCAAATCTCCCTCGGTAATGAAATACTTATGTGGAAAATCACCCTTTTGCTGATTATACACTTTCCACATTTCGATGTCGTGTGGATTTCGAACAGCATCACGTTTCTTGCACATTAACGTATATTTGTCTGTGAAACATGTGATGAGTGTTTGTTCCAAGAATGATCGAAGTTCATCCAAGCTTTCACGTCCTTTCATGTAACTTGGAATAGCGGCAAAGTCTTCAACTGAAATGTGAGCCTCAAAATCAAGGAATTGCAGTTGAACGGGCTTGCGTCGGGAAATAAACGGAGAATTTTCATAGTCAGTTATTTTCATTCGTAGTGGTGTATTTTCAGCCAATTAAATAGTAGTAAATATTAGCATGAATTATTTGAATTTCAATAATCGGACTTACAATTGAGCTCTTTGTATTGGGATTTACATTCTGAGAATCTGCAATTGGATGTAAGGCGATTCTAGGAGCAACTTGTTTCACTTGCAATTCATGGACTTTTTCCATTAAATTTAAAATTAAGAGTTGTTGATACTCCATCTGTTTTTTTAAGGTTTTGTAATGCTTTTTTAAGGTCACAAGGTTTTCATCGAGCTCGCTTTTTAGTGCAGTTATTGACAATTTGGCTTCCGTTGAGAGTTCCTTTAAATTTTGAAGAGACTCGAGATTTTGTTGCTTTTCTTGTAAGACGATGATTTTTTCTTCAATTAAATCAAGATTTTTACACAATTTTTCTATATTTTTGTCCATTTTAATATTTTTTTTATGGATTTACAATTTACTGAATCAAAATTATGGCGGTTTGTTTTTATTTTGAATTTTGACAAGTGTTTCTGTCAAATGTCAAATTCATATGAATCAAAATAAACAAACCAGATAAACATTTATAATTTTCTCGATTTTTCCTCAGTTTTTTCCTAATTCTACATTTCCTTTGAAGCAACTTTAAAATGACAATAAATGAAAGTAACGAACAGATTTCAATGAAAACATTTTGAATATAAAATTGAACTGAGCACTGAAAGGCAATCGATAAAATCACACCGAAAAATTGCAATGACTTCGGTCGAAAAAATTGAGCATGTAACTATATTCATTCCAAAAAAGTATTTCATTTCACCTGAAGCTGGTCTTCTGTATGGCAAATGTGTGCAACATGCTGATACAGTTAAATTTTTCATAGTCTCCAACAAAGAACATCAAAATTTGGAGTTAATCGGAATCGTTGACGAGCAATATCACAACAATGATATTAGGAATGTCGTGAGATTGGGCAAATCCTCTGATGGGAAAGGATACAAAGTGAAGGAAGTCGTTTTTACTGGTATCAATTTAGAAAATTTAGATATAAGCAGTCTTTACCTCATTGTGTACGATGGACTTGAAAATATTGATTCAAAGTTTAAGACTGGAACTTTGAGCGATGACCAACGATATGATGTCATTTATTTGTCGACTTTAATTGATATTACGAATTCACAACAGGAAACTCTAGTCAAAGAATGTTCAATTAAATTACGACAATTATTTAAATACTACATTTTATCAATTTACAACTTAATTTCATGGATACTGTCACCTTTGAGACCGCTCTTTAAACAAACAGCAATTTTCAGACATTTTACGGATTGGATAGTTTGCGTTAAAAATTATGGATTCGATAACGGAAAAGCATGGACTTTAATTTTTGACATGTCAGCAGGAATTTTATTGCTCGCATTTCTCTTGAAACTGGGCAATTTGGGAGAGTACTTAATGCAATTCACCAAATTGATTGTAAACAATTTACACACACTCCTGATTGCATTGAAAGGATCACCGGTGGGACTTAAATTGAATGTTTTACTCAACAACTTTTTCCTTGATTGTTTCATTTACCATGTGGATCTTTGGTGGAGTTTTCTCGTCGTCATGGCTCCGGCAATTCAATATCTGTCATATCCATTAGCAGGACTCGGCTTACTTGGATTATCATTCCAATTAGCGTTGTTGAGTGACATCCTGACAATAATAAGTCTGCATGCTCACTGTTTTTACATTTACGCTGCTGTGCTATATAAAATTGAAGTCATCGGGATTAAAGCATTGTGGCGCGTCGTTTTGGGCAGGAGGAAAAATGTCCTGAGAAATCGTGTGGAGAGTCATGAATACATGTCACGCCAATTATTTCTAGCAACCATGTTTTTCGCTGCTTTGTTATTTTTATCACCTACTGTTCTCGTTTATTACATCGTTTTTGCTTCGGTAAGTTAAATTTCAATCAAAAATTTCACTGAAATTAACATTTTCCTATATTTTCTAGCTACGTTTCGGTATTTATTGCATCACATATCTCTTGATGGTGATCAGAAAAAAAATTATTGTTCTCCCTGTTTACAATTTCATTAAATGGTCTCGAGGCTCCTATGCATGTCCTGATTGTATGGAATTGAAAGTGTGTGACACGTATCCAGTCAAATCGTCACTTAGCAAAAATTATGTGACCGTGCTTTCAATTGAACCGAAATCCTCGACACCTTGGGGTAAAAGTTTGTTTGATGTGCAGCAGGAAATCAATCAGAATGATCCAATTTCAATCGGAAAGTTCATTAAAGGACTCATTAAAGGTGAAATGATGGGATTCATTCAACCAGAACAAAAACTACGCGACTAAGTTCATTCCTAATTTTAATTTATATGTAATTCCATGTTAATATTTATACTTATTAATTTTCTATTACAATTCAAAAAAAAATTATTAAGAAATTATTTAAAACCTGCCAACATTACGACAAACAAACTTAAATTCCTACAAACTTTAACTTTGTACAAAAAATTGCAATACATTATAATTAAATATTATATAAAATAAATGGTTTACTGCTTTGAATCATAAATATGCCAATCACTGTGACTATTTGTAGATGGGTGATCTTTTGACAATGTTTCATCGCCACTACTGCTATTTCCTGTTCCATTGCCATGAATTGAGGAATAATGTCGTTTGAGATACAAATTGGAGCTAAAATGTTTTTTACCTGAAATTCAAAGTTGAAATTTAAATTTACTAATATTTATACATCTCATGGATCACTTACAAATTGGACATATCACTGGTGCTGGATTGTGAATTAGTCGCATATGTTGCCTGAGATTAGAAACATTCGAGTAGACACGACTGCACAATTGACAGGCTGTCGGAGTCATGCATTGAGATAATCGTTTATTATACGATTGTGATTTAGATTTTGTGCTTTTTCCATCTTCCGTTAGTGTGTGTGTCATTGGGCTTTGCATTTGATCATCCATCCAGGCGTCCTCAGTTTTGAATTCATTTGTCATTGGGATTCCCGGATGTTGGTGTGTTCCTGAATATTCTACAAAATGCAATGAAATGTTAAAATTCATGCAAAATAAAATGATTTAGGATTTCTTACCAACTTCAATGTTTTGTATTTCATGTCCCGTTATATTTTTACTTGTAAGCAATGAGCAAATTTTATCTGTGGTTGATTCACCATCAATTGAAACTAAACTAGGATGTGTCGTTACTGTATTTTCATCACCAGTTATAATCATATTAGGAGATTCGTCTTGACCACACACACGTTTCATTGCATTTCCCTCCAACGTTCCAGAACTTCGTTTCTTTTCACTGTTTTGTACATCAACATTTGTCTTATTGCCATCCTCAAGTTTTGTTAATTGCTCTAAATTAGTGTCAGTTCCACCTGAATCAAGACCCCTTACTTTTAATTTCTCCGCAACACGAATAAACTCCTTCAAGTCCTCATTATGAATGTGAACTTCACCCATGTACATGTATTCCAAAAGTGCCTTCATAATTTCATACTTGACATCGGAAAAGAAAAATACGAGATGTTTCGAGTTGAGATCCTCTTCAATGAGCCCCTTGAAGTAGGGTGAACATGCGTAAAGTACAAGCTTGTGGGCTTCAATGCGTTTACCATCACAAATAAAGGTAACATCGGTTAAGGATTTAGCGTCTCTCAGGAGCTCATATTGAGTTGAAACGATTTTACTGAAGTTGTTCCACTTCAAATAGAAGAGATTAGAGTCATTTAACTCCGCCATGACTCGCAGCCGATTTTGGGTGATATTTCTACTTCAAATATGTACTTTTTTCTTTGAATGAGGTAACTTTTTTCAAGGAAAACACAGAAAATTATGGATTTTTAATGGGAAGAAGCTTTTTTTTCTGTAAATTGTTTATTTTTTTTCGCACACCTACACGCCTAATGACCGTATCCATGTAGGAATGTGTGCCAGCATTTTAATGGCCATTTAATCGATTTCAATTTTTATCCGTTAAAATTTAATTCAAATCATGTTTTTAAGAGGAAATTACATATTTGAGTAATTATTTGAATATAAATTTCCATTAAAATGAAGAAAATTAAATTAAATTTAATATTGAATTAACGGTTTTCAAAACAATATTTAAATTGACATGACATTACAATGAAAACTGTCATCTGGGTCACATCTGACCTGACATTTGCTTCAGAAATTTATAATCGTCGAATAATTTCCATGTGCTTTTATTAAAAAGTGGAAAAAGCCTGTGAAAAACCCAAATTAAATTCAAAAAAATATATAAAAATAATCCATAAGTGATCAAGAAAACAAAACAACATAAAAATTTACTTTAATTTGTTAATTAACAAGGTAAAATCACTTAATTTGTGTTGAGGCGAAAAAAAATTCTTGCCACATATAATTATATATGCGGCACTTGTGTATGTACGCATCGACACTCATATGGGGATATGTGAATGTTTCAAAAGAAAAAAAATTTCATAAATTTAGTCCATGCTGGCATCATATTTTAACTTTATTTCATCACCTTAAAAAAATACCAAAATAAAAGTAAATTTCCATTATCTACTTAAATGCAGTAGATAAGTTAAAATTGTTATAACAAAATATCGGTGAGATAAATGATAAAAAGTGATCAAAATAATGGCAAATAAAAACAATTGTATCAGTGTCTGTGAAAAATGTGATTAAAATAAAAAAAAATAAAATTGAGAATGTTCTGTGGAAAGACATACGTGCAATTTGTAGCCATTTTTATATGGCAGCATGGTACTTCACATATGTAGAAAGCGGCATTGTCTATTAAAATACTACGTGTACGCTTAAATATACATATGTGTGTGAAATTTTATTTTTTCAGTGCCAAAAAAGAAAAAAAGACGAAGAAATATCAAAAGTGTATCAAAATGTGTTTCTGTTTGTATTTCCTTGAATTTTATTTATTGTATAATGTGTGATTTCATATCTATTTTATCTTCCATCGTGCTAACACGACAGACATATAACATAAAAATTATCAAAATTACATTATTGAAAAAAATACCTAAAGAATTTAAAGTAAGGATTAGTAATGTAGGTTTTTTTTTTATTTCATTTCATTGAATGTATGTATGGCTTCCATTTTCCAACAATACTCATTTTCCGTTTTTTTCACTTTACATGTCACATCACATGTAATACACAACGAAAAATTTGTTAGGATGTGTCAAGGACATTATCTCTGTTTCCTGAAAATGCTCGAATTTTTATGAAATGTTTCGTGCCCTCACAATAAAATTCTTCTATCATTATTAAATTAAAAGTCTAATCAGTGTAGTGAGAGTGTGGCAATAATAATAATAAAAACGAAATCTAGGTCATGTAAAACTCATTTTGCGAAAAAGACAGTTCATCTTGTCTTGTCTCTAATTGTTATTGCTCAAAAAATTTATTGATGCTCGAAAAATCATTTACCCTTTCATTGGGTGGCCATTTATTAATTATGAGAAAATTCTAAGATTTGACATTAATTTCAATTTAAATTTAACTGACTATCAATGGCGTGGTATGAGGTGATACTCAATTAATGGAAAAACTGTTTCAGGTCGTCTGTTTAATTTTCTTAGGAATTTAAATCTAGCTAAAAATGTTTGCACTTTAACCAGATGGATCTTGAATTTGCCAAAATGTCTCATAGAATACGCAACAACTGAGATCATTCTAAGTCAATGCAATTGGCTTGAATTGAATTGGCTGAACTTGACGTACAGAAGACGTTTTTATCCAGAAATTTATGTTTTTGTCCGAATTCGGTTAAAATTTAGCCTTTTATCATGAAACACCTCAAATTTTGAGGACCAAGTGAAATTCAGATCACTGACGATGATTTCAAGTCATGTGTGGTACTGAAAGTGCTCTGACATGTCACTTGCTGACCATGAAATCAAATAATAATCCAAGAAATCACTCAATTTGAGTTTTAGCACATGGGACAATACTTTAAGACACTGAAAATTTACCACAGGCCACAGGCTAGAAGAATAACGAGTCATAATATAATCAAAAGCGGATAGAAAATTATTAAAGGCCATGGCATTCCGTATTATTTTCTTCAAAATTTACCCTGAACTTAACTTTTACAGGGCGGTCGATCGACTGCGGCTTTTCTCGCATTTGTCAGAATGCCCATATGGCCGGTCTGCCACTGATTCATAAGATATATGGCATTATGAAGAAAAAACGGATTAAATTCCCTGGCATTTCAAAACAATCACCACCTTTATCAAGGCTTTGACAACAAAAAAAACCAGAAAAAGTGACATTAAATTTTAATTAATTGAGTCATGACTGGTTATGACTGGCTCTTAAAAAATTTCAAGTCAAATTGTCACTCTATTCGTCTTAATCATATGTTTCCAACTGAATTGTGGTGCTCTCGTTAATAAAAATTTTAATATTTTTTTTCTATTCACTCATTGTGTGTGTGTGCGTTAATAAAAAAATATTTAGAAATGCTAAAAATAAATATTTCAAGACGATGTCTTAGAAAATGCCATGTTAAACACCTGATTTTGTATTAGTTCATGATGATTAGTATTTTTCTTTGTTTGCATCAGTAATTTCATTCTCGTGATGTCACATTTGACAAAGAGTTGAAACAAAAAATTTGTTTTATTTTTGTTATCAACTTTTTTTTTGATTATTGGATTGATTAATCGTAATTTAATAGCAAATTTTAGGTTAATTTATAGTTGAAAAGTAATCAGATGAAAACATTGTATAAATTCTAGTCGAGCAATCACACCGGTTTTAAAGGTCATAAAATTGCGCAATATTTTATTATTTACCTTTAATTTCACTTTATTTGTACAGAACTTGTTTATTTTGTCATTTTAATGTCGATAATAATTTTATTTTTTGTTATGAAATTAAGAAAGAAAAAAGAACAAAAATACAATTTTATGTCTATTGATGTGAAAAAGAATCAAAATAATTTTATAATCTCATATGATAAATTTATAATGAGAATGTAAATAAACAATGAATTTAAATAAATTATGATATAAATCAAAATAAGTCAATAACCGAAGAAGTTTGGTATTTTCCGAACAGGTTTTTTTTTTACTTTGCCTAGAACTTTCTTCAACGAAGTTTGCGCTATTCTTTTTTGTTGCTACATTCTTACGTACAATAAAAAAAATTGTATTGATAAATTTGTTGTTGTACATTAAGAACAAATCATATGATTAAATGTTATTTAAACAAATGTATGAGTTAAGAAGAGGATAAGATAAGGCGTTATTCATTTAGCAGGGATCATGTTTGAACAACCGGATTATCGAGAAACACATGAATTTGAATGAAAATTCATCGAAAATGTATTTGACCTGGAAAAATTGATCAAAGCTACATGATCCATATGATATCTTAATTTTTTTTTGAATAATTTATTTAAAAGAGTCTTGAAATTTCAAGTGGATAACGCCTTCGAATGAAATGACTCAAAATTCAAACTTTATTGGATTTATGAATGAATTTTATAATAAATTTAAGTGAATTAATTTCACAAAAAACTTCAGTTTTTTCAGAGACTATAATTTCAATTATTTACGTGTGTTTTCAATCGGAAATTTTTGATTATCAGACAATGTTATGATTATTAGTAATTTAGATTGAAATCATTTTTTTTTTACGTCAATTCATTGAATATATTTTTGCTGAATGTTATTGTAGAAAGATAATAAAGGTGACTTTTTTCAATGAATTTTTAATGAAATGGCGGATATTACTGTTTTTTTTTAAAGATAAACACTTTTCTACGAGAATTTTGATAGTTCTCGAACAATTTAACTTTTTGAATGAATCTTAAATTCATGAGATTTTGGAAAAATAAAATTTTCATGTTTTCTTATGGAAATTGGAATGATAGGGTACTGTGATTACTCACCGCACTTAATTTTTTTTGAAATGTAAAATCACTTGGCTTTACAGTATAATTGGTCGATTTTTTTGAGCCCATGTTTTTACAGAAAATTTATAAAGTATTTATTTTCAGTCCCATTTAGGCCTTGTATAAAAAAGTGAATTTGATTTAAGGGCTGGTGTCAAAAATAATTATTACGAATGTCAAAGAGATCAAAGTTCAAATTAACGGTCAAAAACCAATTTAGATTTAAATGTCGAATTTTAAAGTGTAGTGTTTTAATGTTAATTAAATTAAATTTGACTAAGAGAAATAAGAGATAGGCTTGAAATAAGGATTAGACGAGAGAGATAAGGCATAGTTTACTAGCTACGTGTTGAAAATCAACTCATTGTTAAACATTTAAGGATATTCAAGAGGGTTTTGTTGGCAATATACATTTTGTATTGATTAAAACGATCGAGAAGAAACTCAGTTGTTTTAATCTCTATTTTTTAAACCTGGGACATTCACAAAAAATTAATACTCTTAAAATCTGTAATCGAGAAAAATTTTTATGAAAAATGCTTTAACTTTATATGGGAAAGTTGTTTATCGTTTTAAGATTCATTTTTATTTTCAACTTTAAAAACATACAAAAAAAAAAGATTATCTGAAGAAAAATCGATGAAAAAGAGTGAAGCATCGCAAATTTTCCAAAATGAAGTGAAGTCCATTGTGAGAGTAAAATTTCATAATTAAACAAATTAACGTATTATTCAAACGTTAAATTTTTCAAAAATTCATAATTTTTCTCTTAAAATGAAAATTAAAACGAAACATGGTTTTTCAAATTACGATTAAGGGTGGCATAACCCTAATAACCGGAACATCAAAATTACATAACAATTTATCTCAAATTATTCCCCTTATTCCTTTTAAACATACAAAATTGAAAACAAAAACATTTTGCAATATTTCTATGAAACAAAAAGAAAAAACACGTGTTTCATACAATTTGCTGAATAAAGTAAAATACAAGAAAAAAATTAAAAGTAAATAAGATTGATCAAGTATAAAAAATGAGAAATACCGGCTTCTTGAGTATAAATTTAACAATTTTTTTGTATCATAACGTACTCAAAAAATCATTTAAAACAAAAAGAGCTTTAAACACTTCAATCAGCGTATATCAAACTCATTTCAAGTGAAATTTTGCAGTTTCTTTTCATTTCATATTCTTAAGTAATAATATTGAAAGCAATATAAAAAAAAAAATATGACTGACTGAGAGAAGTTGGTATGCCGGTCAAGGCAAAAACATTTTTATTTAAGCTCTCTTGTGCTCATGAAACTAGAATAACTCGTTTAAAGACAATAAAAGAACAAGTAAAATAATCACGTTATAATAAGGAACTAAAATTTATTTAAATACTTGGCAAATCTCTTTATTCGTCTAAGAAAAGATTTGATTTGTGTCCTTAAATGAAAAGCAAATCGCTAAATTTTTTTTTAATATTTTTGCTCCCACGTCAGCATGATATAAGCTTTTGAATTCTCTCTCGCACACACACACATAATATTACGCGAGTACATTACACACCTCACTCTCATATAAAAAGAAAAACACACATGTTTTTTAAAATTACATGTGGTTTTAGTCTGAATTCGAATGTCTTAGTAGTTAAACGTAACTTGGAATAAATTCTAAATAGAATAAGGAACAAAATCGAATAAAAAATTAAGCATTACAAAGAAAACATTGAAACGAACCTTTTAATCATTTAATATAAAAAATAATCGAAATAATCATAATTTAAAAGGAATAAAAAATCATAAAAAAAATTAATGTGACATTGAATTGACAAAAAAATTATTTATTTTTAAATTTAACAGAGATTTTAAATATAAAGCACGGTGTTAATCAACCTTCATGTAAAAAAAAAAATTAAATCAAAATAAAAATTTAGTTTCAAAATCTGGTCAAGTTAAAAAAGACACGTATAAGCATTTTGATATCATTTTATTTTAAAATATACACGCACTTGAACTTTAATAAATATAAAAATATTTAAAAACCAAATTTTGTTAAAGGTGCTCACAATAAAAGCTTTTAAGGACGTTTTACTGCGTGGACGAAATTGATTAAAAGTTTAAAGGTTCTTAAACGTACAATTTTGTGATTTTGACTAAAAAAATAATAAAAAAAGTGATTTGTGTTTACTCGTTTCATTCAAAAAATTATGTGTTGCTCAAATAACAAAGCAACCATAATGAGCATTTTCTGTAAGTGTGTATTTTTTTTCATTCAAATTCAAAATAATGATTACTCAGTAAAATTTAAGTGTAACCTTCATCGGTCTCCAGTCAAATATTATCAAATTACATTACAAAATCCGTGTGATAAGCGATTTAACCGCTAAAAACATTAAAATTGTACCACAAAATATTCTCCACATGGTCATGGACGTTTAAAAATGCAAATTCTCGTCATTTTCATTCAAATAACTTGAAATATAACCGGTCTCATTCACATTTTGTGCAAACTCAATCATAATATTAACATAATTTTATTCATATTTTTATTTTTTTAAGATAACACTCAAATTGAATAATAATATTTGTTTGTTTTGTCACATGTGAGTCAATATTACGCGTCAAATTAAAATGAAACAACATCTTCGTTAAAAAAAGCGCTTGTCTGTCAATTAATAACTTGAAAACATGTGTTTGATTCAATCAAAATGTTATCAGTTATCGTTATCAATCATTAAAAAAATTAAATTCAAAATTTTAACTTTAAATTTCAATTAGTGTAGTTGAATTCACATCGACATGCATTTAATAATTAAAATGACACGTAAAAAAAATTATTTCATTCTAAGAAATGTTTTTGTTTGTTTGGTAAATTAAATGAAAAATGTTACTGTAAACACTGAATTTGACTATGAAAATTTTTGCTTAACTGATTTTTTTTTTTAATTTTAAATTTTGATTCAATTTAAGTGTGTATATGAAATTAAATAATTTCAAGTCATAATGATTGAGAAAAATCTTAATGAGAGCAAAAAAATTTGAAAGTTGTTCTACAACTTCGGTTTTTTTTTGTTACCTTTTTCTTTTTATTAAAAGATTTTATTTTGTTTTACGCCACATTCTTGTATGTTCAAATGAGAAAAAAAAACGTTACACCATTTTTGAGTGGTAGTCAAGTTAAATGCCCTTTATTTATTTAAAAAAATTACAAAGATTTATATTCTGTTAAATTCTGTCAGATTTTAGTCATGTCAGAAATTAATTTCTTGTATAAAATGCTCTTTTGGGACTACTTCGTCTGTCTGCTTGTTTTGATTTGACAGCTTATTTTGTATAGATACACATACGAAAATGTCAAAAATCTTGAACGTAAATTGTTAAATGAAATATTTTTGACATCTCACACGGATAGAACTTCAAAAACGTCCGTTAAGAGAGATTGTCAAATTTTACCTGCTTATCTGGAATTAAATCTCAGTTTTTATTAAAAAATTTCAAAAATCCTTGTCAACTTGGCGCGAATCACAAAAAATTCAAATAAAATGATTCAATTAAATTTAAATGCAATTAAACAAATCCTCCATGGATAATTTTCCTAATTCCATATCGACTTGTTACTTTTGACTGGTTGTTTTAATTATTATTATTGTTTTTTTTTTGTTTCTTAACTTTAACTTACCATTTACTTACTCAATTTCATTTGTGTTTTTTTGCAGTTAGCGTACCCTTAATTTTAATTTTTTTTCACACTTTTGTGGTTTCTTGTTTGCAATGCAATAAAAATACTGCATTTGTGAAGCATCGGCGGCTTTTCTACATTCTTGTCTACATTTTTTTTTTATTCTCTCTTCTTATTATTATTGTTATTGGTTTAAATTTCAAGCTTGTTAGCAACTGGTGTTTATGTGGCAATTACACAGTGCATTATGACTGATTTTAATGTTATTTCATTTCATAATCTTCCGTATAGCTACTAATTTAAACAAATACAATGTGAAATGTTTCATAGGTTATCATTTAAAGGTGAATTAAATTAAAAGACAAAAAAAAATTAAAAAAAATATTGATGTTGCAATTGTAAGTTATCAAAGTCATATTATAAAAATTTGTCTTACATTTAATGTGTCTCAGTTTTTTTTTTGTAACTTGTGTGTCGTGTGTGATTTTTTAAATCCTGTATGTATGCACGAGTGCCACGTCATGAAATTGAGTTATATTATATTTTTATTTATTTTAAATGTTTTCATGATTTTTTTATCTTTAATCTCTTTTTTTTTATTACAGAAATAATCAATCTGGCACGACATGGTTCCAAATCGATCAATTCTACTAGTTACTTTACCAAGTTTAGCATTGATTTTGGGATTTGTGTGGTTAAGACGCAAGAAATCTGGTGTACATTGTGACACCGGTGGAAATAATAATAAGGGACGTTTAAAGGACACACCAAATAATAATAAAACTTTAGTGATTGCAAAGCAATTAGATGATATTAGAGAAGAAGTTGATGAAGAAGTTCATGCTCAAGATTTGAAACGTAGTCAATCTGTACCGTGTGCACCTCAAGGATCTCCAAATCGTGATTCATTTGATCGTCAAAGTGGCAAATCGGCACCAATTGCAATTGCACCAAATCCACGTAGTCCACCAGCTAAATTAACCGAACAACAAATTGATAGTGAAATTTTAAAACTCAAGTTGGAAGAATCTGATTACAAAAATCTTAGATCCATCCAGGAATTGGAAGACGATTTTGAATCAGATTCACCAGTTGACTTGCCAGGATCACTTCCAGGTCGTCGTTTCTCCAATTCACCATCAAATATTAATACACGTGAACAACCAGTTGTTATTAAAGCAAGTATGACTGCAAAGGTATCACCAAAAGGCTCATTTGCCGAAAGTAACAATAATAATGCTTCAAGTGATTCTCGTTCTGAGGATCGGGATTCCGCAAATCCAAGTCCAATTGATGATAATGGAAATATTTGTGAAGAAAATGGTCTTAAGAACGACCATAATCACGCTGATATCGATGCAAATCAAAATAATGATGAGAAACTTGAACATCACGATGATGATGAAAATATTGAAGCACGCAATACTCCGGTTGCCAGTCCTCCGTTGAGTTTGTGCAGCATTCGTTCAACTGATTCTGGAAAAGGATCTAGTCCACCACATTCAGAAGGTGGTGCATTAACCTCAATTTATGAATTCGTGGTGCCAGTTCATGCAGTTCCTCAATTAATTGGTCGCAAGGGTAACTATGTGAATCAGTTGAAAAACAAGACTGGAGTCAATATGATTGTTAAGAAGCATCCAACAACACATAAACAAAAAATTTGTTCTTTAGAGGGAACACAAAAGGAAATTGATGCTGCATTGAAGATGATTCGCATTAAATTGCCAGAAAAAAGATTTCCAACAGTCACATTACAACGCGTCTTCTTCACCCATCCAAATAGTGTCATCCCATTACCTGCCATGGATACAAGTGTTCTTCAATTGAATTTGATCGAAGGCATCAATAATGATGTTGTCATCAGTTCAATTATGTCCGGTGGACATATCTTTTTACAACAACCCTTACATCCATCTTATCCTCAGCTAAATGTCTTGCAAATGTGCATGAATCAAAGCTACTCAGTGATTGAGACACCAAACTTACAGAAAATAGTTGAAGATGCGGTGTGTGCAGCACCAATTCTCGGTCCTGATGGTACCACCAATTGGTATCGAGTACAAATTATTTCACACAATCCGGAAACGGACACGTGTCTTGTAAAATATTTAGATTATGGAGGTTATGTTAGTGTATATGCTAAAGATTTAAGACAAATTAGAACTGATTTTATGACTGTACCATTTCAAGCAACAGAATGTCTCTTGTCAAATATTCAACCCAAAGGTAATCAATGAATTATTTCATTTAAAATTTAACATTTACATTTAACATATGAAAAACAGGTTTGGAATGGGTACCTGAAGCAAGCGAAGTACTTTACAGTTTAACCTCAGGCATCGTGTTGCAAGCCCAAGTTGCTGGCTATTCTGGAGATGGACTGCCAGAAGTGTATTTATATGCTTGTTTTGCTAAAGATGTAAGATTACAATTCAAACCATTTCCATCTCAATATTAAATTAACGCTTTTCTTTTCCTCATTATAGAATGTAGTCTTTATTAACCAGGAATTAGTTGCACGAGGACTCGCTGAGTGGGTACCAAATACACAACAACAAGAAGTTGTTTAATCAAATGTTTTTTTTGTTGTTATTAATCTTTGATAAAAAAAAACAGGAAGTAACTGCCTAAAAATTGTAAAATATGCCCTTGATGCCTCATCACTTTTTGTAATCAAGCTCACTTTGGCCACAGTTTATAATTTTTCATCTAGTAATTAGATTATTTTTTTTGCTTATCATGCCCACAAATCTAAATTTAACATTTTTCATTCAAATTAGAACAAATGATAGTCATTTTCTGCATTTTTTTTTAATTTTTTTTCCGCGAAGCATGAATTTTCATTTTCAATTAATAATTTAATTCTTGATGAATTCAAAAGTTGATCTTATTTACTTTGACAAACATTGGATAACATTATATTGAAATTATATTAACCTTAAATTGACTTTAACTTATTAATTTGTGCTTGTAATTTAGAGAAAAAAAAACAAACAAAAACATTTTTGATATTATATGAATAATAATTATAATAATTTTTTTTTTTAATTTCCCCGTACAAACTGAATTAATTGAAATTTTTTTGTTTCATTAAAATAACTTGTAAATAATTATAGAAATGAAATACTAATTATAATAAAAATAATAAAAGAAATTCATTGATTGAAGTTAAAAATATAAGAAAATATTCTTAATCAATTCAAAAAAAAATACTTAAAATATTCATATTGCATACATATTATAAATATATATTGAAATGTCGTAGAGACTGATGATAAAAAAAATAATTGTTAAATTTTCTTATAAAATTAAAAATTAATATAAATCACATGAGTGATTGCATCGACCTTTTCAAATCGAAATATTTTTGTAAAATTAATTTAAAACCCCCCGTGTTTGGATAAGCAATTTATTTTTTATTTTTTTGATGATAACCAATTTGAAGTGATGTTATTTAGAATAAAATTTAGTATAAAAAATGTTCGAAAATTAAACTAAATAATTTTGAAATGAAAAAAACACCTAGAAAAATTAAAAAATTTTAATTTTATACTTATAATTGCTCTGTGATTGATATGAAAAATATTTACAAGAATATTTTCTATGTTAAAATTAAAATTAAATGATTTTAAATGCAAAAAGTTACTCCTAAAACAGGAAAATAATAACCTTGAAAAAAATAATTTTGTGGAACAACACAAATTAATTAAATATGTAAATAAATTTTGACAAAAAATAATTTCTTTAATTATGTTTAATTTTACCTTTAAAATTGAAAAAAAACCAGTAAATAAATTAATTTTTTTTAAATAAATAAATTTTAAAACCTGTTTTTAATTGTTGATTATTATTTTTAATTTTTTATAATTTTTTTATTGTTTTTTTTAACATTTAACATGTTTTAAACTAAAACTGGAACGATTTTTTTGGTAACTGCAGTTACTTGAAGTATTAGAACCTGATAGCTAACAATCCACATTCTTGAAACTTCTAATATGATAAATTGTTCACACATTTAACTTTTGTACATAAAAACAAATAAAATTTAATCATGAAAATTCTAATAATCATGCATATATTCACACTTTCTATGCAAACATAAAGAAAAAAAAATATTTAAAGATAAAATATCCTTAAAAATTAATATAAATTAAGTTACAAAAAAAATTTAAATAAAATTGAAGCAAAATAGTTACTACATGAATAAAATAAAATTGATTTCAATGAATATTAATAGAGATATCATTACAAAAAAAACAAAATTTTAAAGAAAATTTGCAAAATAATAGTTTTTGCACAAAAAAATTGTTTGATTTAATTTAAAAAAAAATTAATAGAAAAAAAAAGTTAATTAAACCAAGTTTTATTAATTTACTAGTGTATTTTTGATATATAAATATTTAAACATTATTATGATATGATAAAATAAAACAAGATAATTGATTAAAGTTGAAATTACAATGATAATATATGAAAATTATTATTATTATTATAACAATTGCTAAAAATTTATTATGATAAGTTCTTACTGCAAAATATAAAGTAATAAATTAAATAAAAAATTAAATAAAAAAAAAATATGTAAAAAATATAAAAAAAATTAAAATAAAAATTTTAAAATATTGTGAAAATGATTCTTGTTTTAATGGCAAAGGTCTTTCGTACAAAATTAAAAGCGTATTATAATCTGTTACAATTGTCAAGGCTTTCCATTAGAGCCAAGTTACGCATCTTCAAATCAAACGTCAAATCAGTCTAAAAAGGCGTTTGGATCTGTGAATCGTGCAATATTATTATAAAGACTTTGTGAGTATGGTGTTACTGGTAAAGTCCATAAATGGTTCGAAAAGTTGGTTGTAAAATCGAGTGCAATATGTAAACTTTTCTGGTGTTAAATCTGAACCGTTACCAATTAATACAGGAGTAACTCAAGGCGCCCCGTTATCATGCTCGTTGTTTAACATTTATTTTAATGATATTGTATCGCTTGTTCAGAACTGCTATATCAATTTATTTGCTGATGATGTTTTATTATGGATAGACGTTGTAAACATGAATGATGCATTAGAAAAACTGAGCTGTGATTTTAAAAATATAAAAACTTTTTTGAGTATGTACAAACTAAAATTAAATGTGAGAAAAACAAAGCTTATGACTATTGATGCAAATATGGAACAAAACAGTATGATTATTGATGGCGATGAGCTTGAATTAGTCAATGTAATGAAATATTCAGGAGTTAAAGATGTCAAAAATGGTTGGTTTTCTCAACAGAAACCGTAAAAAGATTCCAGCACCCATTAGATTAACGCTCTACAAATGCATGATCGGATCAAATATTAACTATTGTAGCTCCATACTGTACCTGAACAAAAGAGATCAAATGAACCAGCTACAAAAAGTGCAAAACAGGGCTCTACGAGTTATTACGTATGGTAACAGGTACAGTAGTGTACGACAGATGCTGCAAGAAAATAGATTGCTATGTGTTTGGCAGAGAATAACGTACAATGTTCTCGTCATGATCTTCAAAACAACAATAAATATGCTACCAGATTGTTTGACAGAAAATATTGAAAGGATTGATCATCTACAACCGTACCACTTAAGATCAAACAACGCTGTCTGCGACTCGCCAAACCTGGAAAAAAATCACGCGATTCTATGAATGTTCAAGGATATTAAAATGGATCTACATGTTCAGTTGAGCAATTTGCGCTATCAAACCTCGCATATTCTGAGTGTAGAATTTTAAATGAGCATTTTGACTCATCGATGAGGATCGAGTCACAGTTTTAGGCATACATTTAACATTCAATGAAACTGAAAAGAGTTCAAAATGTTTAAATCAAAACATAAATCCAAAATTTATGCAATTCATATTCCATTCAATACTCAATTAATCATCGTCTCTATTCGCTTAATTTTAACCCTTTATTTCGCGTGATATACTTCCAGTGAAATCCCAATATTTTTTTTCTAAATTTCAATCCTTAACTTAAATTAAATTAATTATTTAGGTCTCTGTATAATACAATTAAATGAACAGACTTTAAAATTACAATTAATCTCCTTAAAGTCCTACAAGAAATACAAAAAAATGATGTGATTCTCAAATATTGTAATGTGAATAGCCTTCAATGACATTATATTTATGTTTTTTGGCTCATAATTAAGCATGCTCTTGATGAATTTAACCAAAATCATTTTAAAAATAGCCACACGTGATCTAAAGGTTAAGTTAAAATGACGTCTGAATGTCTTTTGATTAAAAGACTGACACTTTCACACAATAACTGATGTTTACTAATATAAGTCAATTTCTGTAACTGGCAATGATTTTTCATTTTTTTTTTATCTTTGTCTCACTTCTAATTATATACAGACAATTGATAAATGGATTTAAGTAGGCAAATACTGTCTCTAAGGTAACTGAAAATTGTTTTTATTTTAACTGTGCATTGAATCTTATATTTAAAAGATCCATTTATAATTAGAAGAAATTTAGTGAATATTCTTCGTTAAATCATAACGGTCGCAGGTTAAAAAAAAAAGAAAAATTTAATTTACAATTAAAAATAGTATAAAATTTTACATAAATGGGAATTCTTTCGTCGGTAGTAATGAGGTGTGTAATAAGACAATTAATTGTTTGTTGTTGTTGTAATGAATAAACGAAAAAGAAATAAAACGTTTTTAAATTTTGTCAAGGTCATTTGAATATGTGCGGTACTTTCCCGTAAATTTTATCATAACAAATTATCGTAAATGACTAATTTTACTTCAAAAGACATCTTGCTTCTAAAACAAAACGTTTTTATTCAAATCACGTTTCAAATTAATGTTTACAATAAAAATTTATTGACTTGAACATGTGAATCATTGAAAAGTGTATTGAAAAAAAATTAAATTGTTTCAAAATAAAGTGATTGAGAATGAAACAAGTGTAAAATAATTTGTGATTTAATTAATTGAATAAAAAAAAACTTTCATATTTAAATGTCTTCATAAATTAAAAATAATTTCGCTTTGGTGAACTAAGGTTTTGAGATCAGACGTGTATTCATTCTCATTCTCGTGAATTATTTTTATTTGAAATTGAATTGTGTCTTTTAAATGATTTTCTGTAATTTTGTCTGTCTGTACCAAGAACAAAGTTTTATTACAACTTTTATGGTATGAAATTGAAGATATTAAAAATCATAAAATTTGTTTGATCAATTCAAAGTTTTTTGATTTTAATTGCTAATCCGGGATAAATTTAAAGAAAAAAATTTTAGAAATGAAATTTCCACAGGGCAAACTATGGTCAGAAAACTCATGATCGCCTGCATCCAGAGTCATGACCTTAAGAACTTTGGACTTGGAACACTGTCTGAGTCAAGCTTAAAAAAAATCAAGCTATTTTCATGATTAACATTTTTTTTATGTAATCATTTGATTAACTGTACAAAACTGTAGCATATCAATTCAATACATTTTGTTAGCAAAAATGTGCTTTTGCGGAGGAAGTGACGTCTGTCGTCAGGTTGCACCTAAAATACAGTTTCAAGAATAGAATTCGACAGGAAATTTTTACAAAAACATAATTTTCTTAGTTTTTTGATTAAAGTGACTTGAGGCACATTAAAAAAAATTCAACCTTCAACTTTGCTGAAGTAATCAAGGCTATGTTTCATACAATAAGGGGTCAAAATAACATATTACCGGTTTTTTAAGTTTAAAAAGACTTTTAATTGTCATTAATGTCATTTTGAATGCACGGATAAAGGCTAAGAACTGAAATGGCCTAGTTAAATACACTCTCAACTCAAAACCAATAAGAACACCCTTTCTCACTGGTCTCCCCCTGGTGTCCCACAACGGCGGATTGAAAATTATTAACGACCCTGGAATTTTCTATGATTTTCATTAAAATTTACGCTAAACTTAACTTTTACAAGACAATCGAGTGCGGCCTTTCTGGCATTTGCATGATTGCCCGTATGGCCAATCCGCCAATGGTGCCCCACTGGTTTTGGGGCTCAGTTCCATTGAAATGCACTTTTCAAATGCTCACATTATTTTAATTTTTATTTTGAAAAAAAGTTAAGATAAATGACAAACTAATAATAAATCAACAAAACATGTGTTAGAGAGCAAGATCTGTCAATAAATTTACACATAAAAATGTCTATTGCAATCTATCACACATATTGAATCATGAATAATTTTTCTTCGCAAAAAAAATATTTCATTTTATAAATCAATAAACTGGTTTCATGAACTTCTTTCATTTTTTTTTAATAAACATACCAATTAAGTGTGATGTAGTTTGATTGAAATGTATATTAAAGAGTAATAAAACGAAATTTAATTGTATTCAATTAAATCAAATCAGAGAGACTTTTATCTGACCTTAAATTGGGTCTTGTAAAAATTTTCCTTCCTTTTGACAAGTGGAAACGCCTTGTTAATTTGAATATACAAATTTTTGTCGTGTGAAATTTTTGTTACTGTCAATATGTTTTTTTTTTTGAATGTCATTTTGTTTGTTATCATCTCTTATCAGCTTCAAAATAAAATTAAAAGCTTAATTTAAAAGAATTCTCTAATCAGAATGAAATTCTATGGACAGGTATATTTTCTTGAAAAGTTTTTTTTTAAATATTTTTTGTATTTTTACATACATGTGCGAATACGAGAGTTTATCTTTTTATTTTATTTGAAGTTTGATATCAGTATAAACAATAAAGGGAATAATAAAAACAATATGAATGATAAGTAAATGAAATGAAGAAATAAACATGCACTTATGAATATCTTTTAATTGTTGTCTACGTCTGTATGTCTAATAAATGTGATACATCGTGTACATGCGAAAATATATGCCTCAATTAAAAATGATTTTTTTAACTTTATCGAAGGCACAATTTATATAAGAAGTAACGTTAAATTGACAAGACAGTTAGTTTGTGAAAATTTGCTCGGCGAAGAAGGAACTTTAAGAGGAAATTTTGAAATTAAGATTTTAGTGGTGATAAAAATAAGATTTTTTTACAATAAGTTTGATATTTTTATTCAAAGAAAACCATTAAAGTGATTTTTTGTGTGGTGCTCTTATAAAAAAAAATACATTTAAAGAGAGACAATTATAAAATAATTAAAACAAACATTCAATTAAGTGACAAAATTAAGCCAAAAACATAAAAGACTTAAATATTTTAACTCTTATTTTACTGATCATCAATGAATATGAGTAACAGGCACGGAGAGGTGAATGCTGCTTTTGACAACACAGAAGTGGATTTGGTAAGTTGCTGAACATTTTTTTTTTTGCATTGAGTTAATTTGAAAATATTTGTCATGTATTTGCGGAAAATTTAACAGCTTAATCATGTAAATCAGTTTTGGGCTCAAATTAGTCATAAAGTCAACATTCGACTTGTTTTGAAAATCTTCAAAAAAAATACGACGGGATCATATAGATAAAAAAAAAGTTAGACATGACATGGTTTGTTGAATTGTAAAATAAATAAAGTAATTTTTGTTTGCGTTTTTTTTTTCACAGTAATGATGATTCTTTTAATATGTCAAAAAATGGGTATCATTAAAATACAGTGAGAGCGAAAACCACAAACTTTGAAATTCCATTCTTTTTGACTGAATTCGAATTTTATCTTAATTTTTTGTGTTGTACAATTACAATAAAGTCTGTATTTTTTCCATGAAATTTCTATGAAGCTCTAAAAATTACGATTTTCAGACAGTGAATTAGAACCTGATTGCTCTGACCTTGAATGGATCGGCAAAGTCTACACCACTAACAATATAAGGTTTGAAATCTTTGTGAATCATTCGAACTGCCCCATGAGCTGATTTAGAAGCTTCGGGTGCAGTCAGTTTGGCTGTCAATAAGTTTAATGAGCATGACCCTGGGATGACTTTCAGAAGAGCTTATTTCTTTTGTCAATCAAAGCAATCGTCAATCGTGATTTTCATGGTTGAAATGATGAATTTACTCCTATTAGACTGGATTATTAAAAATTGGATTCGTCAGTCCTTTATGTACGTTAAACAATTAAAAAAAACTTTTTGCTGGCCATCTCTCGAATTCGTAAAAAAAAGATCGTGAATGAGCTCATTTCCATGGACTTTGGACCCTTCTTATGAAGTGGTTTTAATTTTTTTAGTGCAGTTCGTAAGAAAAATACACTAAGTCTGACCACTGATTGCTATCCATCACTCCGGAATGGTCCATCAGAGCGAGTTTGTTGGATAGAGTAAGTCATAAGGATGATTTTAAACTCATTAGTTTTGAGATTGGGTTCCAGATCCTCCAAAGCCTGAAAAACCGTTAAAAACGGTTAAAATTTAAAAAATTGCTAATTTATTATTTTGGATGGAGAAGTTTATTAAAATGAACTTTAACTAATTGGCTCTAAGGTTAGGCTCAGGAATTAGGCTCAGAGTTTCGGCTCAGAGATAAGGCTCCAGTGCCTGAAAAAGGTCAAAAGCCCAAAATGGGGGTTTTTTCAAAAAATTTAAAATGGCGGACATTTTCAAATTTAAAAGATTCCATATATTTTTATATAAATTAAAAATAAAATTAAATTTTATTCAATGCACCGAGACCCATCGGAATGCACTTTTCTAAACCACCCAGTGGCTAGAATTTCCTCATTTTTTTAAATTTCAAGTTCTGTTTCTGTAAATTTTGAGATTTTTGTAATCATCAATTTAATTTTGAAAACTCCGAGTCCTCAAATGCCAAATTTCATGTTTTCCGACTTCAATTAATTTAAATTCCTTATAATACTGAATCGCCCAAAATACCACACAATTAATCGCTTTTTCACAATAACTCATCATAAAAATTTCCATTGAACAAAGTTCATTTTTTTTTGCTGTTCATATTCTTCTGCCGTGATCAAAGTCCAAAACGGTCAAAAAAATTCCAAATTACACTATTTTTAAGGTCAAATGATAAGAATTTCCCTGAAATCCTTGACACTGATCGATTGAAAGTTACTCATTCTTTATTCTTTATTGAAAAAAAAAATCACATCACATCATTCTACTAAAATGCCAAATTTAGCTATTTTAAACGGTATTTTATCATAATTAAAAGGTAATTCCATAAATATTTGGTTTTGTTCATTCACGTTAAGATTAAATTTAATGGAAAAATACAAATTTTTGCCTACTTGTTTATTTATATTGTGACTTTTTCTTAGAAATTTAATTAAAAAAAAATTATTATTGCGTTCTAGTTTTTTTTAAGTTAAAAATAATTCGTGACAGTATCGCCAAATTGATTATTACAGAATTATTATGTTATACGCTGATTAAAAAAATAATAAAAAAAATAATTATAACGAGACTAGAACGTGTTTTACTTAGAAATATTTCTTGTTTCCTGCATTTTTCATGGTTTAGGTCATTTGATAAGATTGAAATTCACGTGAAATTTTTAAAAACTTTATTTTTAGAAATTCTTTCGTATTATTACGATTCTTGTGATTTAGGAGACCTTTTGAATTGGATAATAAACCTATTACGAATTAAATGCAAATAAAAGTTTTACTTATCTTATCTGTTTTGCTAGAAGAAGAATGTGCGATAATGATGCTTAGCTTTTAATTGAGTTCAAGTTATCAATCAGATCATAATCAAAATGTTTTACGTGTAATTGATTGTTTAAGCATTCTCGACATGATTATGAGGAAGTATTTTATCGCTTTTTGTTTTATCAGAGAAATTATTTAATGAAAAAAAATTAGATTGAAATTTATAATCTGAAAGAAATCTGATAAAACAATTAACAAGAACTTGAGCCAATGGAATTTGGAAAAAAAATTAAGGATCATATGGGCTAAATTTCACTTCATTTTTTCAACCGAGTTTCATTGAAATTCATTTCAGATCCATTTTTTCTGCCTTCCTTCCCTGAATTGACTTTTGAAGGCTTCTCGTTGAGAAATTACAAGTTCACTCATCAATTTAAAAAAAAAATTGAAAATTTTCTTTGAATCTTATCACTTTAATCTGCAAGACAGAGCTAAAACCATAAAATAATAAAAGAATTCAATGACTTATCAAATAAATAGTACTTTTTCACATTGATATCTTATCACGACTAATTTGTCTGTTTTTTTTTATTTTTATTTTTTTTTTTCATTGAAAAAGAGCGACCAAGTTCCGAAATCCGCATCGATGGTAAATGGGACATCACAATATGCAAATGGACATGCAGCCGCCAACGGAAATGGCATTGAATCAAAGAAAAAGGATGAAAAAGTAGAGAAAGGCGTTGTCGAGCATGGGCATGATCGTCCAACTTGGGGCAATAGCATTGAATTTCTTTTATCTTGTATTTCCATGAGTGTTGGCTTAGGTAATATCTGGCGATTTCCATTTACTGCCTTTGAAAATGGTGGAGGGGCATTTTTGATACCATACATTGTCGTTTTACTGATTATTGGGAAGCCGATGTATTATCTGGAAATGACAATGGGACAATTTTCATCGAATGGGTCCGTTAAAATGTGGGATGTTATACCAATTTTAAGAGGTATGTGCTTTTTGAGAGTGTAGAAATTGAATTGAAATTTTTTTTATTATTTTAATGAAGGTGTTGGAGTCGGTCAGATCTTGGCAACTACGTAAGTGATTAAATTTTTATGACGTAATATAATTTTAACACTCATTTTATTGAACTAGATGTGTCTTAACGTATTACACTTCTCTGATTGCAATTACAATTCATTACATGCTGTCTTCATTTTCGTCTGAGCTGCCGTGGGCTAAATGCAAAGATGGATGGGAGAATTGTGTGGATTCGACTTTAACCGGACAAAGTTTTCTCAATACATCGAATGCTACGCGAATGAGTAGCTCGGAATACTATTTTCTGTAATTTATTTTAACTTTTGTATTACAATTCAAAATTTAACTTGCAATTTTTATCTACTTTAACATAGAAATGTGGTGATAAAAGAAAAAGGTAACATAAATGACGGCATTGGGACACCAGATTGGCTTCTAGCAATTTATTTGTTTGCCGCATGGGTTGTCATTTTCCTGATTATTGTACGTGGAGTTCGAAGTTCAGGAAAAGCGTCATACTTTTTGGCTCTGTTTCCATACCTTGTGTTAATCATTCTACTGATCCGTGCCTGTACTCTTGAAGGATCAATTGATGGAATTATTTATTTTTTTAAACCTCAATGGGGTGAATTATTAAATCCAAAGGTAATTAATCACTCAAATTTATCACAAAAATACCTTAAAATACATGACATATACTAATCAAAAATACACAATTTCCCTACTAAAATCTCATTTCAAATACAAATCACAATCAAAATTTCAAGGTATGGTATTCAGCGACAACACAGGCATTTTTCAGTTTAAATATTGGCATGGGTACAATTGTAATGTTTGCTTCTTATAATAAATTTGATCACAATATAACGAGGTAAGTTTACAGAGAGCTCAAATTAACTTAAATTTTAAAAGTCACATGCAAATTAGATGCTTTCTGTAAAGCTGCTTTCGGATTGTAAAAATTTTTCAATGGAATGAAGCCTATAATATGACAAGGCAAGTCATTCTTTTATTTTTAAATTAAATCGTTAAATTTTGTATCAAATTATTTTTTCTTTTTATATGTTTCTATTTCTATATTCCATTCCTTCAATTTCATGTTGTTCATGAAAAAGTTACACGAATCAAAACTATAATTTAATTTATAATTAAAATGCGTTAGGTATGGTTTGCAGCAACCACTCAGGTATTTTTCAGTTTAAATTGCGGTTTAAGTGGCACAATTGCATTTGCCTCGTACAATAAATTTTCCCATAATATTACTAGGTGAGTGTTTAACAGGATAAGTCATCATGCCACTTAATATTTTGGTGTTAGTCGCTAATATTTTGAATTGAAATACCTACCTATGACAGGTCCAAAATTCATTAATTGTCATACACAAAACATTGTCCTTGGATCATTGTAAACCTAAAAAACGTAAAAAAAAACATTTAAAAGATTTCGCTTTTTATATTAATAAATAGCTCATTTCAAAAAGCACCGTGTTGAAATTTCCTAAGAATTAAAAAAGAGTTCTTTGATTTTTTTAAGGCGATGCCTTAAGTATACAGGGTGTTTTTAAAACCCAATTTTGTTCTTTATTACACTTTTTTGCTCCTGATTTTTGCTCTTCTTTTCTCTTTTTTACATTTTCTTACACTCTCCAACTTTTTTTTGCACTTTTACACTCTTTTATGCGCTTTTATACTCTTTATGCGCTTTATGCTCTTTTATGATGTTTTATTAACTTACCTTAAAAAATCATAAGAGAGCATAAAAGCGCATATAAGAGTATGAAAGTGCATGAAAGTGTATAAAGGAGTATATAAGAGGGCTTAGGTTTAAGTAAATGTAAAAAAGTGTAATAAAGAGCAAAATTGGACTTTAAAAACACTCTGTATATCCCCATTTTTTAAATTTTTCCTTAGAAATAATTACCCAGAAACCAAGCAGAAGATAAAAATGAGACATTAGAAGGGGAATTTTAAAAAAGCGACGCCTTAAAATAGGTAAAGCCTTTTTTAAGTTCCCAGGAAATTTCAACACAGTGAGATATAGCAAAATTTTTCTTTGACAAATAAAAAAAAAGTGAAATCTTTAACTAAAAATAGATTTTTGTCCGCAAAATTTTTCTTAATTTAACCGAAATTCTTTCCATCTATATTCGTTTTCAAATAGATATGGTTTGAAGCTGCTGTTCAAGCCTTTTTCAGTTTAAGTATTGGCTGTGGGAGTATTATAATGTTCTCATCTTACAATCAATTTACTCATGATATTTCTAGGTAAGATGCACGTTCTGCTGTGATTATATTATGAGTAAAATGAGCATGATTTTACACAATTTATTCACAAGGGTGTAAATCTAGTTCAAAATTTAATGTGACGTCATCTTAAATTTGCATGTTAATTTTAAGCTTTGGTAAAAAAAATGTCATTACAATGTGTTTTTGTTTGTTTTTGAACGTTTGCATAGATTTTTTTAGTTAAAAAATTGTATTTTTAACTTATTTTAATGATAAAAATTCAATTTAGGGACTGCTTTATTGTCACAATTATGGATACTTTTACGAGTATTCTCGCTGGAACAACGATTTTCGCTATTTTGGGTAATCTTGCCCACAATCTTGGTGTTGATGATATACGAGATGTAGTGCGAAGTGGTACTGGTCTTGCATTTATTTCATATCCCGATGCAATTGCCAAGTTCGATTGGATGCCACAACTATTTTCTGTCCTATTTTTCTTCATGTTATTTGTTCTGGGTGTTGGAAGTGCGGTTGCTCTTCAAAGTGCCATCAATACCGTAATTTGGGATCAAATGACACACATTAAATACTGGAAAGTAGCAAGTTGTGTTAGCATAAGTGGATTTTTAATTGGACTTGTATACATAACGCCAGGTGGACAGTGGATTTTAGACTTAGTCGATCACTTTGGTGGCACATTTTTGATATTTGCATTGGTAATTTTGGAAATAACTGCAATATTCTGGATTTATGGCATTGAAAATTTGAGTATCGATTTGCAATTTATGTCAAGGAAGATTGTTTCATTGTATTGGCGATTCACATGGGTCTTCTTGACACCAATTTTCATGTTGATTATCTTCATCTATTACTTGGTATTACTAGAAAATCCAAAACATGGCAAAGAAGAATATCCAACCCCGACTTTAAGTGAGTTGATTAAATTTTCATAAGAATTTCAAATAAACTTTTATTTTTATTTTTTGCTTCACAGTTTCCGGTTGGATGATATTTGCAGTTGGAGTGTTGTTTGTGCCAGTTTTTGCTGCAATCCGGATCTTCCGAAGTCGTAAACTTGGAATATGGACTGCAATTCAAACGTCATTTAAACCAAATAAAATGTGGGGTCCAAAAAGTCCCAAAATCAAGACTGAATGGTTACGATTCAAGGATGAAATTATTCAACACAGAAATACTGTGGCATATCAGGAAAATCATTCGGTTTGGAAGAAATTTTGGCACACATTTTTGGGCAAATACCAAAAACATTTTGTTTCAAATTATTCTTAGAACAAAAAAGGAGTTTATTAGCATTTATAAAAAAAATATTCTTGTTAGATTTGAAGATGATTGTATTAAAATAACTTCCATAGTGCCCTTTAAAATTAGATTAGTGTTATTTGTATTATAAATAAATAGGAAACAAGAACAATTTATTTTATTTTTATTAATTTTTATAAGCATTTTAATGATATTCAAGTATTATTGTTCAAGAAATATCATCAAATAAAAGTTAGTGACAGAATTTTGTTTACTCATTTATTTAAACTAACCCTTTGACATGTTTTGGCAACTTTTTTGACCTTTTTTTGGATTTTAGTAAGAGAAAATGAAATTCATTTAAAAATTAGGATGACCAACTCTCATTTTCGTATGGAGCTAAATTTTCCTCAAAAAAGAGCTGAATGAGAGCTAAAATATGTTCAAATAAATTTTTTTTTTTTCATTTTAATTCAAGCTTTAAATTTTTATTCAATTTTTGGGAGTTATTAATTTATGTTAAAAAGGTAAAATATTTTCAACCAATTGTAATTCATCTTCTCCAGTTTTCTTTGACACATATGACTCATTTGATTCAATTTGTTTCAGAATATCATCAGTCAGTTTATAATCATTACAACAAACCTCACACATCTTCAAACCATAACTAATGTACTAAATTGCATTGAGTGTTTTAATCGACATTCGGTTAGTCACACGATTTTTGATCAAATTCACTTGACTAAAAATTCGTTCAAAATCTGAGTTGGAGTGGGGAGTAATAAAAGATCAAGAACCAATATCGCCAGATCGCCAAACGAATTGTTTCCTGCTGCATCTTGATTCGCCGTTGAAGTTGTTTCGATCCAAGAAATTTTATGTAATAAAATGTCACAATTTCATTGAACAAAAAAATTTAAAGCGAAGAGCCAAAATTATGTAATGAAAGAGCTAAAAAAAGCTCCAAAGGGCTTTTGAACTATGTTGGGGACCATAAAATTCAAAAAAGAGCCAGATCTAGCTGCGAAACAGCTAAATTATTCACCCTGTTTAAAATCTTGCCCTTGATAGAGCTTCAAGTAAACAAAAACTTTGAGAAAATGAACACTGTACTGACACTTCTTACAAAAAATACAATTTTCTTCGAAAATCACTTAATCTTAAAATTGTTTGGCTTTTCAACTGAATATTCATTAAAAATGATCATTTAAAACAATAAAAATATTTCTTAAAAGAACACCTGACAGAATTATAAGCCAGAAATACTGAGATGTAGTAATATTTAAAATCACGGGTTTCCCATCGGTTAAATTCATTTAATTCCTGTATCATTTTTTTAATTCATCATTTAATATGTATGATCATGCAAATCGAAAAAAAAAATGTATGATAAAAATTTTCCATAAATTCTAGACGCGTCATAGACACTACACCGTTATGTTGTGGGATTTCTCAGATCTTACTAAAGAACAATATTTTACGTTCTAAATATCCAAACATAGAACACAAATTTTGCAAACACGTAGTCGAACAATGATAACTTCAATAAAAAAAGCTTTTCTATACAGAGTTATAAACAAAAGTTACTGGTTCTGGTGAAAAGAGTTTGCTATAAACGGAATCGTTCACTAATGATTTAATGACAAAAATGCTAAAACATGAAATAAATGTCTCAAATCATATCAACATTAAAGAGACAGTTTAAAAGACATTTAAAATTTTTCATATTTTTAATTTAAATCCTTGTCCTGCCCCTAAATAACAAATACAGGTGCTTTACACTTTTCTATACAAGTAAAGCAAATCATTATTTTTTTTTAAGCAAAATTAATTTATTGTGATATTGTTTATATACGTTCGAAATAAATATTAAACGAGTCAGTTAGCTATTGACAAGCAATCAGAACAGTTACTATTATTTTTTTTGTGTTTTAATATTTGTTTGTGATAGGACAATTATTTTTTTTTTGATATTTTGACAAAATTTCTAAATGTTTTGACTAGATTTTTAAAAATATAATTTAAGTTCCATTAAAAATATAAAATAAGTGACACATTTTTGTAACAAAATCTTCGATTATTAAAAAAAATGGTTTAAATTAATATGACGAGACAATAAATGTGATAAATTAATAATAATAAGATTTTATTTGTCTTTTAAATTGAAATTAAAATAATAAAATTACAATGTTTGCAAAAAAATTCAAAATTGATAAAGTGCATAATGGTGATATACAAGGACAATTCAATTCTGCATACGACAAAGATGGAGAAGAATCTGATAAGAATCAAGTTGAAAATGAAAAAGATACGGCAAAAGTTTGTTAATTCAAATTATTTTATCATTACTCACAATTTAATAATGATCAGATTATTTTAAAAAATCTCACAATTGAATATTTACACAATTGTTTTTGTGTATCGTGGAGTTCATTTAAAAAATATTTTTAAAAAAATGTGTTAATAAAAATTGAGATGAAATAAAATTTGTATTTCAATGGCTGCCAAATATAAATGGACGTAAATCCAAATTGGAAATTCCATTAAATTTGATTGTTAAAAGAACAGTCACGAGTGATAAATTTACTAATGATCACATTTAAAATAACTTTTACCGCTGAAAAGTTAAAGTGAATGCAAAATTCCCCATTCTTATAATATTTTAATATTTCCATAATTTATTTAAATTTGTGTTTATTTTAAACTTTAGTAGGAAAAAACTGAATTTTATACATCATTAAAACATAAAATTAATGAAGATTAAGTGATGCATAGAATTAACTTTTTTTTCCATAACAATACAATGATAATTGATTAAAATGATTGTCCTTGAGCTTGAAAACCGTTTTGAGCCCATTTTTTTAATGTTGATACTAGAATTTATTTGTGTTAACAGATATTAATTTCAATCATTTCTCACACAATTTTAAATTAATGCTATTAACATTCAAGAAAAAAACCTTTATGGTTTATGAAACACAATTTAAATGTATTGAAAAGGGGGTTTTCTGTAAATGTCTATTGAATTTAAAGTGACTGGATAAAAATTATTTTAAATGTTTGAATAATTGTAATTTGTGGTCAATTCTTAAAAAGTTGTTTACTTTACATACAAAATATTCTTATAAGGATATTACTTAGGGTGGTACGATTTTAACTGGTGTTTACCGTCACATTAAAATTTAAAAAAACCATTGGGGATGAGGTAGGTAAAAATATAATTTTTCTCTAGTAAAAGAAATATTTTGGCCTTGTTTTACTAGCACAGTCCATTCCATGTCTCTTCTCAAGCCTAGTGGCAATAAGTCGAGTTCGCTTTCGAGGCACGATATTGAGTTGATAACGAATGATCCTGCTATGAGTCTCATTGCGGTAGTCTGTGAGGCTGAACCAAATGAGACAGAGCCATACTCAAAAATCGACAAGATAAACTCTTCTAAAAGTAAATTCTTCTATTGTTAGTCCCTGGACAAGTAATGTAACGAACTCTTCATTTTCTATTGATAATCTTGTATGGGGGCTTTCAATATGTAACAGCACCGTTTTTTCAGGCGCTAAATCGAAATTCTGGTTCAGTAACCATTGTGTTACATTGTTCAAAGTGTTTTGCATTTCCTGGACAGTTTCACCCAAATCACTTCTTCTGACATAGAGGCTCAAATGATCAGCATAGCTAATAATTTTTCCCCTACCAAGCTTCAGCGAATGCAGTTCATCAATGGCGAGTCGTAATAACGTGGGACTTAGAACTGTATCTTGTGGTAGGCTTCGGCTCAATTCATTAACTGAAGACATATTACTGTCAAAAGCCAATCTTATCTTTCTGCGACTAATAAAACTCGTAATGAAATTAAACAAAATTCCACGTATTTTTTTTATTTGCATAGCACTTTGAACACACTTGTTTGAGGTCAAATCGTTTGCACTCTTCAGATCGAGACCAACAAGCAACATGTTTTGTTTTGAATCAATGCATAATGACCTTCTCGCTTCACCATGGCGAGAGCATCTTCTGAACTCAAGTGCTTTCGAAACCCAAACTGAAAAGTATTAATTTTGGACCCACGAGCGACACATGAAATCGACCTGTAATTTTTGGCTAAAAGTGCGTATCTTCCTGGTTTAAGGATTGGTACAATTAGGGCTAAAGTTCAATTTTCTGGGATCATTTGACCATTTTTTTGACGATAAACACCATTTTGAATTGTAACACCCTTATTTTTGTTATGATTATTAATTTTTAATTTGTTTATGGCAAAATATCTATTTTTAGAATTTTAAGAACTTATGTAAGTGTCTAGCCAATTCGTCTAGTCAATATTTACAGGTTGTTTTTGTTATTTAAGTCCATTTATCGATGTTAGGTGAAATTTTAATTTGCGTCTTACCCTCTTCATTTAAATAAATAATTTGTTACGCAAAAAATATTAAATGACCATTGAAACATGCATTTTAGAACTTTAAATTATTTGAAAGTTGTTTCAAGTTACTATTAAAAGAATTGGCCAGCATTGGTTAATGGTGAAAGTTCACTATTGAAAATTTTTGACACTACTAATTTTTTGAATATCTTTTTTCAGCAAAATGGGACAAAACCATCACACATTGTTCGCATTTCAATTTCAACAAACAGCACTCAAACACCAACAGTTATAAATAGTAAGGACCCAGAGACACTTCCTCATGACATATCAGAAATTGAAAGACACACAAAAGATCATAAAAGACCAACCTGGGGAAATGGAATCGAATTTTTGGTAACCTCTTTAAATAATATTTTCAAATAAATCATTTTAATCTTAATAATTTTATTTCTCTTACAGATGTCTTGCATTTCATTATCAGTTGGAATTGGAAATATATGGCGATTTCCATTTACTGCCTATGAAAATGGTGGAGGTGCTTTTGTCATTCCCTATCTCATAGTTTTAGTTTTTATTGGCCGACCAATGTACTACCTTGAAATGGCAATTGGACAATTCATTAGTAAAGGTCATGTTAAAATGTGGGAATTGGCTCCTTTCATGAAAGGCATTGGAATTGGCCAAACACTGTGCATTTGTTTTATTGTCTCATACTATGCTGTTATTTTAGCAATTGCATTTAATTATATGGTGGACTCATTTTCAGAGACACTTCCATGGGCCACATGTTTACCAGAATGGGGAAATAATTGTGTTGATTCTGTTGTGACAGTCAATCAATCAGCGAGAAGTTTGATAGCCATGGACGATGGTGATGGAAAACAATCAAGTTCGGAATTGTATTTTTTGAATGAAATTTTACATGAAAAGGATAACATTGATTCGGGGATTGGAATGCCAAGTTTGAAATTGAGCTTGTATTTACTGCTAGCATGGACAATTGTTTTTCTTGTTATGGTCCGAGGTGTGAAGAGTTCTGGAAAAGCATCTTATTTCCTTGCATTATTTCCGTATGTGGTTTTATTTACACTTTTAATACGAGCAGTCACGCTTGATGGATCTTGGGATGGCATCAAATTCTTTTTAACACCACAATGGGATCAGTTACTAAGACCAAAGGTATGGCGAAAAGCAGTTGAACAATGTTTCTTCTCATTATCCGTTGCACTTGGGCCAATTTTTATGTTTTCATCGTACAACAGATTTGATCACAATATTTATCGAGATGCTGCAATTGTCTCAATAATGGATACATTTACTAGTTTATTGGCTGGAGTAACAGTATTTGGAATTCTTGGCTCATTAGCAGCTAACACAGGAAAACCGATTGAAAAAGTCATCAAAAGTGGTGCAGGATTAGCTTTCATTTCATATCCGGATGCAATTGCCAAGTTCGAACATGTACCACAATTATTTTCCGTTCTCTTTTTCGTCATGTTGTTAACTCTTGGTATCGGAAGTTGTGTAGGAATGCACGCTGCGGCAATTACAGCTGTCTGGGACCATTACCCAAAACAAAAATATTGGAAGTTTGCGTTAGGCGGATGTATCTTAGGGTTTTTCTCTGGATTAGTTTACGTCACACCAGTAAGATTTAAATTTCATTGACATTAAATTTTATAATTAACATTTTTTTCCTTTTAATTAGGGTGGTCAATGGATGTTGACACTCGTCGATGAATATGGTGGAGTTTTCCTTGTATTAGCGTTAGCTATCATGGAAATCGTGACAATCAGTTGGATTTATGGCTTGGAAAACATTTGTTTGGACATTGAATTTATGACAAAGCGACATGTTGGTTTCTATTGGCGTATTTGTTGGGGAATAATTACTCCATTTTGTATGATATTCCTTTTCGTCTATGCTCTAGTGAGTTATGAAAACCCAACATATGCATCAAAGAATTTCCCTGAAATTTATTATGGTAAGAAAAAAATTTATTTTAATGTTAATTCTAATATATTTCAATAAAATATTTTATTATAGCAATTGGATGGTCTCTCTTCTTAATCGGTATTGTTCAAGTCCCTCTTTGGTTTTTCTATGAATTAGGACATCGGCATGACGGAGATCTTTTCGACACATTTATAACTGGACTTAAACCATCACCTAAATGGGGACCAAAGGCATTGAATAATAAGTTAGAGTGGATTAAATTCAAAAAAGACAAAATTGAACAAAGAAAAAATAAGAGTGAGTTACAAAATTTCTCAGGATTCAAAAAACGAATTTATTTATTGTTAGGATTGTATTAGTAAGGAAAATTGCAATATGACACGTAGAATAATTTTTTAATATTTAAATGACTAAAAATAAAATTAATAAAAATATTTAAAAAATAATTAGAGTTAAATTCAAAATATTGTTAAAATGTTAAATTTAAATATTAAAATAAAAAAAAATATTTGTAAATTCAAATTTATCTGTCTATTCATCAAATGATTCATCACATTCTTCATGTATTATGAAAAGGGTTCATTTCCGGTACCTTAAATTTATGGAAGTAACGACATTATCACACGTGTTTAGTACAGCATGCATACAAAATTACGTCACTCACAATTGATTGTCTTAGAAATTTTATCAATATGCATATCTTTGATTGAATAAAAATTAAATTGAATATGAATTGCATTAAATACAAAAAAAATATGATTTCAATTTTAATAAAATATTGGATTGAAAAGAAGAGAGGAAAAGGAAACTGTAACATTAAGATATTGGAATATTGATTGAAGAGAAAGGATTGACCTACTTTCATTGTTTATGATCCTTTTTTTTATGTTATGTCATTATACAATTTCACTTATTGAAATTATTTTTATTAAAATATTTTGAATTGAATGGTTTTAAAAATCTTTAGAATATTTATTTACTTCCGTCTTAATTCTTTGATGTGTGTTTTTATTCATACATGATTTGAATTAAAAGGAATTTCTATTGAAAAGTGCAATGAACTTTAATTGTATACAATTTGAGAGATGAAATGATATTTTTTAATTAAAATGTGCACTGTAAGTTGAAAACGCACCGAAAGCCACGCCATAGACTGCAAGAGTGTCTGTAACAGTCGATTTTTTTACAAATTAACAGGAAACGCATTAAAAATTTCTTTCATCAAATGATCTGTAACGTCAACCGAAGATCACCGTCTGCGGGCCAAATCTCTTTGTACTGTGGGGCGTTTTTAACTTACAGTGTGAAAAAAATGCGCTTTTAAAGCATATTTATAAATTTTTTCTGGACATACGAATTAGAAATGAGATGAGCCCAGAAGAACTTTTCTTTTAAAAAAAAAGAAATTCAAAGATCGTTTTTAGAGCCTTTCGTAGGAAAAAATGCTCTATTACAGACAGTTTGTCCGCCGTCGCTTTGACACTCTGCCCCACATTAAGCTCTATTATAGTCTGACCAATATAAATTGAAATTTTTTGTACGTATTTTCTGTTTGTACATACGCGAAACAATTTCAATTTATATTTGTCAGACTATACTCCGTAATGGTCCATCAGACGTCATTTTTTTTCTGCAGTGCAGAAGAGCTCATCAGGGTGATTTCAAACTCATTAGCTTTGAGTTGGGATTCAAGAGCCCGAAAATGGTCGAAAGCCCTAATACGTAAATTTTCTCAATATTTAAAATTTTTTGGAATTTTTCAAAATGAATATTTTAAAGTTTTTTTGCAGATTTCAAAATTATTTTGAATTAAGTGAAAGCGTTTACACGAAAGTCATTAAGTGAAAATTCATTTTATTTATTATCTCAAACATAATAAAAATAGAACTAATATTAAAATTAAACAATAAATGACAGAACTTTTAGAATCTTAAATTAAAAAATTAATAACATAACAATAAACTTTCTTATCCAACTAAAAATTGTTCACCAAGGCCTCCAATGGATTTCATTCGAACTAGAAATTTCCCTTTTCACATCTTCACTTTTATTTTTAATTTTTTTCTCTTCATTTTTTCGGCTTTTCGGTATCAAATTTTCTTTATCATCACTACTTGTGAAAATTGAGAAAGACTTTCCATTAAAACTATTTTTATTAAATTTCGGGACAGCATCTCTCACTAAATTATGAAATCCCACAGGACGTTCAATTTCATTGAGCAAATTTTTATACAACTCCTTATTCACAAGAAATGACTTATTCATTTCATGACTTGAACCATTTTCACCATCTTGTGTAGTTGACGTGATAACTTCAGTTTCAGCGGTAATTGGCATCCCAAGTCTTCGATGCAGATTTTTAACATATCGCACAGTCATTTCAAGTATATCAGCTTTTTCGAGTTTAGCAATCCGACCACCCGAAGTTGGAATTGCAACAGTATTTTGCAATAAAATTTGCTTTAATGTATTGAGTGAGTCATTTATTCGAGCGCGACGTTTCTTTTCCATTAAGGGCTTACGAATTTTTCGTAATTCAATTGGTTTGAATGACATTTTTAACATTGGAAATAAATTTAATAAAAAAATAATTAACAAAAATTAACAATAAAAAAAAAATTAAATCGATTTATGATCTTAACAACACGAGCGTAAGTAACTGAATGAAAACCTAATTGTCATTGGCATTTCAATATAAATGTCTTGGGATATTCAACAAGTATTTCCTCCATTTTAAATTCAAATGATCCTATTTACATGAATTTGAATAATAAACTTCATCCCTTTCTTTCATTTTCTATTACATCAATAGAAGCAAAAAAAAATATCTTGTCTATGATTCACATATGAAATGTTCGTTAAATACAAATCACGTGTGTGTGAATGTGTACTTGAGACTGTAAATGCGCAATTGAAATCATAATAATGAGTACTTCAAAGTATGTCTATGTGATTATAAGTGTATAAATAAAACCTGTCGTTATGTGTATACAATATATAGGTTAGAACCCTTTTTTACTATTATTTCAATTAAACTATGTTACATTTCTCACACATTACAGAGATAGACACCGGAAATGCTGTTGCCACCCATTTAAAATTAACATAATTTTTTTATTTGAGTGTTGAAATGAAATTTTGCGCCTAAATTAGACGAGAATCTCATTTTAATTGAATATGACGAGGCCTTTAATGAACTGAGCTGGGACCTGAACGGACCTGGAATCTCATTCAAGGACATTGAGAGACATTTTAGGCTTATTTTAAACCTTAATTTTATTTTCCTTTTAATTTAATTTAATTTAAATAAATAAATAAATAATTAATTTAATTAAAAAAATTACGTTTAAATTTAAATGGAAGAAAGAAATTTGAGGAAGTACTTCAATGAATTTATGAAAAAAAAAATAAATATATTTACAAAATTAAATTCATAGAAGTATTTCACTCAAATAAAAAATGTGCTTCCATATTAAATATGAATTAATACTAGGAAATTAACTATCTAACGATTTTACTTTTTCCGTGCCGCTAAATAACGATAAAGTTTTGTAAAAATACTTGTAGGTTCATCTTCCCGCTTTTTTTTTGATGGATCCTTTTTCTTTGAAGGCGTTGCTTTGGTTGTGGAACTTGCATCTTTTTCGTCATTTTCGTCTTCTTCACTTTCATCACCTTCAAGCTCATTATCGTCGTCATCGTCATCCTATAATTGGATATATTAAAAATTTAAGTTAAAATATTTTCTTTGAAATTGTTTTAATAGAAAATTTTGAACAAAAATGGTCAATTTTTGGGCACCTTAGTATTCAATTTGATATTCAAGATTGGGTATCAGGGAAGAGTCCTGTTCCGATTTCGAAAAATATTGACATGTAGAAATTTTACTGAAATTCGATGGAAATGATATTCAAAAGGTCAGAGATCAAGAGGTTCAGAAATAAAAAAAAATTAAAATAAGTGACGTTATGCATGGATAAGACCCCGAAATTTTGATTGTACTCACACTAGCTTGACTTCCAACGATTGTTTCGACTATGTCAAAAACGTCTTCATCTTCGTCCTCGTCACTGTCATCATCATCATCCTTCTTTTTCTTGGTTGTCGTTTCAACTTTAGTTTCATTCAAGGCTACTTGAGTTCCATTGCTCGTTTTACTCAAAACATCTCGTGCTGGTTGTTTCTTGGCAGCGACGGGCTCGTCAAATTCAGCAGCGGGATCAATTAATCCATAATCAGCATCGTCATCTGTTTCTTCGTCACTCTCATCGTCGTCTATTGAAATTTAATTTTATTTATCTGATCATACCGCGTTAAACTTGAACCGAAAGCCAGTGGGACATCAGTGGGAATTTGGTTTCACGCTGAAATCTGACTGGTGCCTCACTGGTTTAGGGTTAATTTTGAACTTACCTTCGAAAATATCTCCGAACAAATCATCATCATCATCTGGAAAAAAAAGTTAAATTCAGATTAAAATTCATCATTCAAATCAAATTGTTTTAAATTAACCTTCATCTGAATCAACAACGGCTGGTGGCAATGGTTGTGCTTCTGTCATTTGAAGTCCACGTGGTCCGAATTTGAAACACGACACTCTGAGAGCTGCTTCAACTTCATCATCAGCTCGCAATTCAAGACCTAGACATGCTTGGAAATCATCATTACGACGGGAAATTCCATAGATACGCCCACAAAATCTGGAAAATCCACCAGGTAATGGCAAACAAATCGGTGTTGGTCGTCGACCTAATCATTTAGAAAAAATACATAAAAAAATGTTTACAATACAAATATTATTAATACAAATACAAAAATAAAACTTGCATGACAACTTTCTCTCATTAACTTAAACAACCAATTTTATAACCTTGACCCTACTTACTCGATATAACACGACTAGCAACCAATCTATCACCAAATTTAAGTCCAACAGACATACGTTCACCATCCAAATAATTTACTGTAGCACATCCATTACTTCCGATACCAGCAATTGGTAATCTGAATTCACGACAACAATTACACTCGTAACTCGTACATTTACAATAGCGATTAATTGTACTTTGATCATCGGTATTTTCGACAGTTGTTGCTTCGACCGAAGCTGAATCAGCAATAATTGTGGAAGCATCTTCTAGCGCTGCCTCATCATAGATATCAGGTTCGACAACGACAAGTGAATCAATGTCTTCAACGGATCCTGATGCTGAACCTGTATTTGTGGCAGTTTGACGCAAAGGAGGACGCCGACTTATTTTGCGAGCATCTGAAATTGAATGTGGTCCAATTTAAATTGAAACGTAACTGAAATGGAATTAATTTAACATACCATTTCCGTTTATGATTCGTGCTTGTGCTGCATAGGCAATCAATACCAATATTAACAGTAGTTCTAATATGAACGTTATTTTCATTTTAAGCACCTACTTATTTTATTTTTACTATTATTACAATAAAAAAAGTTCCAATTAACGACTTTTACTTTGTTTGAATACTTTTCTTGATCAAATTTGTTTTAGATATGCTAATTTTGTTCCAATATTGAGTTTCTATTTGCTTTTAAAAGCTATAAACACGATGAATCTGACTGAAATTGAAAGAAACACAAAAAAATATGTATGAAAAGAATTCAATTCAATAAATTTTATAACATATCATTAAATTGTCTCGGATTTAAATTTTAACATTTCTCAATAAAAAATCCCAATTAATTATGAAATTTCACTATTTTTACTATGGACGTATGTGCAAGTGTACGATGCACGAATATTGCATTCAATGAATCATCCCTTAGATCCGTTTAACTGGAAATTTTCATTTTTTTTGACTTCATTCAAAATTGAGTGAATTTTGGATTAAAAAGATTCAATAATAATTGAAATGAAGCGACGAACTCGATTAAAATTTCATTTATAGGTCACACACTTATCAATGATTCTTATGCTAATTCAATGAATTCGTAATCCAAATCACGTTTAATTTATAATTTAAATTCAAATTTATTGGAATGAAATTCTTACATCAATTTTTCTCCGTATTTTTAATCGCAATCACAAATTTTTCGTACTTGACCGCTCACTGTCCGTTTTATAACTGATTCACTGTTAAGATATAAGAAACAAAGTTACTCGTCTATCTAAATTACAATTTTCTCTTTGTATGTATATGCAACTGTAACTTCATTGAGCGTTAAATTTCTTTCTTATTTCTTGTATTTCTTTGTATGTCTCCACACATTTCACCTGTATGTGGTTTTTTTGTTGTTCCAAACACATGATAAATTGAATTTATTGAGAGAAATGCTTACATACAAATAAAAATAATGAGCATTATGTTGTAAATAATCCGTTATAATCATAGTGATTGAGCATGATAATGGCAATCAAATCGACGATTAAATTGATGTAAAAAACCTACAAATGCCATGTTTGATGATCAAAGTTGTGATGAAGCTAAATCATAAAAGTAAAAGTGAAATTTTTAACACTATTTATTATTATTAAAAATTCTTTTAAGATAAAATGATATTTATTAACTTTTTTTTATATGAAACATCTTTCTTTTGTATGCTAATGACCGTTTGTTGTAAAGCATGACATTAAAATGAAATCAAAAGTACGTCATTTGACATTACTTTTGCTCTTTCTATTGTTAATGTTTTAATGTTAATTAAACTTACAATTCAAGAAACAGCTTCCGACTTGTCTTTTAACAATTACATTTGTCTAAACTTTTTTTTTCTTATGTATATTCATATTTTAATTTTTTTTTAATTTGAACTGAAATTAGGTTAAACGGAATGTAAAATAAAAATTATCTAAATAGCCACGAGTGTAAAATTTTATTGCAGTATGAGTTGATGCATTCATGATTTAGTATTCATCAATTGGAATTTAATTTTATATGAATTTGAAGAGAAATGGTTGTTAAATGTATTGACCCATCGATAACTTGTGATTAAGTTTTAAGCGAGGGAAATTTACAATTTAAAATCTGAGGAGCTTGTTCGGGCCTTGATTCAACCATGAGACGTTATTACTCAAATTTTCTAAATACCCAATTTTAATTTTAGGCTCAGACATATGGCAGGCTTGAATACAGTCGAAATTTTTTCGAATAACGTGTCTAAGCAAAGAATGGGTCAAAAATTGAATTTGCATGGTCAAATTGTATTGTTTTCAAAAAAAGAATCATTTATTTGAAGAAAGCGAAATTTACTGTCTTTTGCACCATATTTGTAGGTTGAATACGTGATATTATTTCACTTTAATTTATTTTGGATTGAAAAAGTCAATTTTACAATTGCTTAATCGAAGTGAAGTCACATTTTGTTAAAAATTTTAAGTTATGATGCATTTTAATGACATTTAATTGAAAATTTTAACAAACAATTAATAATTAAAAGTTTTAGAAGTGAAATTTTAATCAAAAAACAATTTATTGAAGTCATTTGAGATTCAAGATAAATGTTCAAGGTCTTAGAATGCAATTTCTGCACATCTTTATTTAGACAACCATCATTTCAAGCAATTTCTCATAAATATCGCTCGCTCCGTGTATAAAAAATACGTTTCCTTTGTATAAGCATTGGCTTTGTGTCTTTTATGCACGGAACGAGCAATATAAATTGCAATATTTAACGGATTTTATCAGTCAAATTCAAATTCATCCAAAGAAAATATTTTTAAAGTATGCAATGAATCTTAAATTTTATAATATCTAATTATAACCCTGTTGACGATTAATGACTAAAATTTACATTGTAATATGTGTAGAGCAAGCTGGGACATGAGTGTCACTTTGACAGCTTATGTCAATAAATCGATCTCTTTGTCTCGTGTGTTCCATAAGAACAACATCAAAAATATTTCACTCTCATTTAAATTCATTTATTAAATTGTAATAAATTCAATTAGTTTAAATTTAATAATAAAAATCATTATATTATATTATACATCATCCGGAGCTGTTTCATTACTTGGACTATTAGAAATTTTCAATCAAATTTCTATCCAACAGGTGAGGTCCCGCGTCTTACCCTTCCACGTGCTCTTTGTTATAATCAATCAAATTTCTATCCAACAGGTGAGGTCCCGCGTCTTACCCTTCCACGTGCTCTTTGTTATAATCAATCAAATTTCTATCCGACAGGTCATGGGTCAAGTCACGGACAACGGGATAAGACAATTCAATGGGTGCGATTACTCCGATTGGAAGTATAGAATTCAATGTCTCTTTGAGGAAAAGGAGCTTTCTGACCACATTACAGCTGCACCAACCGCAGCGCAACAAGCTGAGGCCGATTACATGAAAAATGAAAAAATAGCGAAAAACCTGCTTGTTCGTTATGTTGCTTCTTCACATTTATCACACATAAAAGGAAAAGCTAATGTATTTGAAATGTGGCAAGCTCTAATGACCGTTTTTGAGCCAAAAACACTCGGAAAAAGAGTTTCATTGAAAAAGAAGATAAATACGTTTCATTATCAAGAAAATGAATCACTTGAAGAAATGATTCAAAGATTTGACTGTTATGTAGATGCGTTTGAAAGTGCTGGAGGTGTAATTAATGCAGACGAAAAAATTACTCAACTTTTAGCTGGCCTTCCAGATCGTTTTGAAAATATTTCAACTATAATTGAAACGCAAGCTGACTGTACGTATGATAAAGCCAAATCAATGTTAATCGAACGAGAGATTAGAATGAAAGAAAAATTCAAAGAGAGTGAAATTGAGCAATCTGTTGCATTCAACACGAAAGGTCGTGGTTTTGGGAAAAATGTTGAAAACAAAAAAGGCAACAACAAAACAAATAAAAAACGACCAATCAAATGTTGGCATTGTGGTGGCCCACATAAATTACCAGACTGTAAAAAGAAATATTCCGGTGGTGGTTCCAATGGTGGAAATGCAAATTATTCTGATGCGTTTGCATTTATGGTGAATGAAAACAATGAGGACACACGAAAAATCAGTTTTTATGTAGATTCTGGATCATCACACCACCTTTTGTCTGATAAATCAATATTATCAAAAATTTTCAAGCTCGACAGTCCCGTCAACATCGAAGTTGCAAAAGACAACAAATCAATCGTAGCGAAGTATGCTGGAGTTCTGCATTTGTCACATAAAGTTGCAAATGAGCGGGAGAATAAGAACCATCTACTTCACTTGTCAAATGTGTTGGTTGCTGAAGGTCTTCGAAGTAATTTGTTGTCAGTGCCGCAAATTGAGTCAAAAGGCGGGAGCTTGATTTTTGAAAATGGAAAAGTCATCATAAAATTCGGTGAAAAAGTAGTAGCAATTGGTTATCGTAATAGAAGATTATATCAAGTTGACTTCCTGGTCCTGGAGGACAAAAGTGTAGCTTTGGGCTGTGATTGTAGTAATTCGACAGACGAGCTTTGGCACAGACGTCTTGGACATTTAGGTATGAAAAACGTTTCAAAGTTGGTGAACACTGGTATGTGTTGTGGTGTTAAACACAAAGTGTCTGATAAAATTCCAACTTGTGAACCGTGTTTACTTGGGAAGCAACAACGGCTACCTTATAAAGGTGAAAGAGCTAAAACAACTCGTCCTCTTGAAAGAGTTCACAGTGACGTTTGTGGACCATTTCCGATAAACTCTTTAGATGGACATCGTTACTTTATCACGTTTATGGATGATTACACTCATTTTTCAGTAATATACCTGATGAAACAGAAAAATGAGACATTTGAAAAATTCCGTGAGTATTACAATATGGTTACATCTCACTTCAATTTGAAAGTTGCTCGTTTACGCTCTGATCGTGGTACCGAATACACCTGTAATGAAATGAAGAATTTTTGTAAATCAAAAGGAATAATTTTGGAAACCAATCCACCTCACAACCCTCAGCTCAATGGTGTTGCTGAACGCTTAAATCGTACACTGATGGATAAAGCTCGTACAATGTTGATTGACAGTGGTTTACCAAATTCCTTATGGGCTGAAGCCGTCGTTACAGCCAATTACCTCCTGAATCGCTCTCCAACTGATAAGCTAGACAAGATGACTCCGTATGAAGCTTGGTATGGTTCTAAGCCTGATATCTCAAAACTTAGAGTTTTTGGTTCCAAATGTTATGCACACCAAGATGATCAATTACGAAAGCTTGATTGTCGTTCAAAAGAGATGACAATGGTTGGTTATGACTTCAGTGGCTATCGACTTTGGGATTCATGTTCTAGAAAAGTAGTCGTACGCAGAAATGTTACTTTTGTTGAAGACAAACCGACAATAACATGTTCCTTACCAGAAAATAAACCAGGTAAAAAATTAATCACTAAAATAATTAAAAATAATATTAATATCAATATTAACATTATGAATATGGGAAAATTAATTTAAAGTCCATTTCTTCTTTTCGTTGGTCTGTCTGAAATTGTGTGTCTTTAAAAAACTAGGCTAAAGATATCAACGACTATGGCAGCCCCTGGGAAGGGTTTTTGGACCCCCTGGACCCTCCCCAACACGCTCTAGGTGTCATCAACGACTTTTACTAGTACTTTATGCATGGTATAATTCCTTATAATTTACGTATGTGTATAGATAGCAGAAAAATTATATCGCGCTCTGTACGGAAGAATCAGACAAAGAATCATTTTTATATAACTGAAAGACTTTGCAAATGCGCTCGTTTTAATCGTTCACATATCGTTTTCATTTCTCTAAATGTTTTTTCAAATTTCATTCATAATTTTTTTCACAATACAGACTAGACTACTCAACTTAAATAAATTAAATGATATGAATTTGTGTTGATCTCACTCGTAAACATGAAATTACTCATTCATCAAAATGTTTGGGTTTTCCGAAATATTTATACAAAAATAAACAACTAACCTATAACAATACAAATATTTAACATGTGAGAATTTCTTTCTACTTTCCGTGATCAGAGTTCTTCTCTTCATAGGTAATAAAAAATTGACATTAAAGAAAAAATGAAAATTATACAAAAGTAAAAATCTCTTAGTAAAATTTAAATTTTCTCAGTTGATCTTTATTTTTCGTTCTGTAAAGAAGTGTCAAGACAATTTTTTGTATTGAATTTTCATATACGTCTCTTTATTTTAAGAATAAGTCAAAAGTGTGATATTTTTATTAAGGAAAGAAAAAATAATGATGTGAAAAAAAAATCAAAATTGAAGCAAATTAAATGAATTTTGCGAAAAATTTTAACTGAAATTTATTGAAATTGAATTGAAATTCAATAAATTTAGAATGAAAATATGATGGAAGATTAAAAAAGAAAGAAAATTTCAACTGCAATGAAAATTTTCACAATTCATGTGTCAAAGTGAAAAATTTTAATTTCATATTTTCATATTCATATTAATGATGATTGTTAAAATAAAATAAGTTAAATTAATTAAATAAAAAGAATTTATAGAAAGAAATATTAAATTTTATAAGTAAAAAAATTCAAAATGACTTCCTCAAAGAGTTTTATTCAATTAAGTGTAGTTTTATTTATAATTCAATGTGTAATGTGTGATGGATCTATAAAAATAGGTAAATTTCGTGTAGGGTTTTTCTCATTTAATGCTCATTGTAACCCAAATTGGACTAGCGGGAAAATTTAACGAAATACGTACAAAAATTTCAAAATACGAGGTCTAAGGCTTCAGAAGCAATTGCCTCAATCAAAGAGAAACATACGACAGAGGAAAACTATGCTCACATTTTCTCATTATCGGCTAAAATGGGTTAAGAGAATTAATATTTATAAGACAAGAAGGCAGTGAAATATCTTGCTCATTTTCGTTCTGAATTTCTGATGACACTTCTTAATCATAAAAATTTTGAGTTCTGAGAAAAATTTTGACATTTTTTATGATCACGACAAAAAGAGAGATCACAGAGATCCAAAATTAACTTTTTTTTATTTAAAAATACTCAGAGACAAAACACGTCAAAATATTGTTTTATTATTAATAACATAAACAACGAGACCTGCATTCCTCACATTAAATTTGTTTTGATTTTCTTTTTTCATGTGTGTAAACAGACATTTTCTTGTTGAATTTCATTGATGTTTGATTTTTTTTTTGTTTACAAACAAAAAATGCGCTCACAACGAAATCAAAAAATTTAGAGATTGAGTAAAATGAAAATTTTTGAAATGAGACATTCATAAAACGAGCATAAATAGACATTTTTTTCACCGGTCTCTTTATTTTATTTTAATTTTTGTCTTTTTTCTGTAGGTGCTTTGTTAGATCAAGAAACCGAGGATGCAAAATTTGCATTTGAATACGCCGTCGATTACATTAATTACGAAAATAATGATAATTTGGAGGCTGTTGTCGAGGTTGTTGATCCAGACAACGAATTTGCATGTGCTCAAAAGTTATGCGAAGTTTTAGAGGTAAGTCAATTCATCATTTTATTCAAGAAATTTTTCAGTTAAGAACCAGATCAAATAAAATTCAAATTTATATGTTTACAATGAAAATAAACATCAATTTCAAATAATTTCAGTCTCAAATTAAATTCAAAGTTTATTTTGTGAATTTTATTTGATTTTATTACCCACTTTATTTAATTACTTAACTTTTATTTGATTGTTTATTTACTTTTACTTTTATATTGCGTATCATCATCATCATCAATGAAATGAAATCAAAAACAATTTTAGCAAGGTGTCGCAGCAATTTTCGGTCCAGGATCATCTTCGTCCGCAATTCACGTTAACAGTGTCTTAGACGCCAAGGACATGCCGCATATTGAGGTTCGACCTGACCCTGAACCTGAAATTCGCTCTCTTAACATTCATCCGGATCCGGCAACGATTCGAAGTGCGCTCATCGATTTAGTCAAAATTTTTGATTGGCAAGGATTTACAATCATATATGAGTCAGGTCCATGGTTGCCACATTTAGCAGAACTCTTAAAAGTCTTCGATGCCAAAGGATTTACGATTACAGTAAAGCAACTTGATCTCAAATTACCATCAAATAATTTCAGACAAGTGTTACGCCATGTAAAGTTATCCGAGGCGAAAAATATAATAATTGATTGCTCCATTGAATTGCTGCCTGAAGTGCTGAAGCAAGCGCAACAAGTTGGTTTGATGTCAGATCAGCATAACATTCTCGTGACATGTCTGGATTTTCACACACTTGATTTAGAGCCATATCAATATGGTGGAACGAATATAACGGGACTGAGATTAGTAGACCCAGAAGATCCAGAAACACAAAAAATTATGGAATTCTTTGAAATGAAACACAATGATTTGGGCCTTGAATTACCTGAAAGTGAGTATTTTTTAATAAATTTCATCACAAATGAATTTTTTTCATTGTAACAGGTTTAACTGCAAATTACATTCGAGTCGATACCGCGCTCATGTTTGATGCTGTCCTATTATTTTCAAAGGCACTTGAGACATTGCGAGACGACCTCTTTGAAACAATGAGTTTGCAATGTTCTGACACTACAAGCTGGAAATATGGGTTATCTCTAATGAATTCCATGAGCACGGTATGATTTAAATTTAACATTTTTTCTTAAATTTTCACATTTTTATGAAATTTTTCATTGCAAGACCGAAGTCCATGGCCTTACGAGAACCGTCAAATTAGATACAAATGGAAATCGAACAGAATTCACGTTAGATCTCATTGAATTAGCCCCCGATGGAATACAAAAATTCGGAACATGGAATGCAACTCACGGTTTAAACATTTCAAGAGCAACAATTCCCAAAATTTCACCTTTAAACGATGGTTCACTGCAAAATAAATCATTTATTGTGATAACTGCATTGGTAAGAGATTGCATTTAAATTGAAATCTTTCAACTTATTTCATTGAATGTCATTTCAAGAGCAAACCGTATGGCATGTTAAAGGATTCAGCCGAAAAATTGTCTGGAAATGATCGATTTGAGGGTTTCGGCATTGAATTAATTCACGAACTCTCTCTGATGCTGGGCTTCAATTATACATTTGTGCTGCAAGAGGACGGCGTCTATGGATCCCTTAAAAACGGCCAATGGAATGGAATGTTGCGAGAAATTTTGGAATATGTATGTTTTGCATGCTTAAATGAAACAAAAAATTTTTGTATGTTAATTTAAATGAATAAATATTGATTTAGCGAGCTGATTTAGCGATTACTGATTTGACGATAACATCTGAGCGAGAAGGCGGAGTTGACTTTACAATGCCATTTATGAATCTGGGTATTTCCATTTTGTATCGTAAACCGACAAAGGAAGCACCATCACTCTTTTCATTTATGTCTCCATTCTCAAAGGAAGTGTGGCTCTATTTGGGTTTAGCATACTTGGGTGTTTCAATTTCGTTGTTTATTCTTGGACGGTTGTCGCCCGTTGAATGGGACAACCCATATCCGTGTATTGAGGAACCAGAGACGCTTGAAAATCAGTTTAGTTTAGCGAATTCAATGTGGTTCACAATTGGTGCTTTGCTACAACAAGGGTCCGAAATTGCTCCAAAGTAAGTTCACGTTTTTGCATCTTAAGTCACATATTTAACATTAAATTCCATTTCCAGATCACCTTCAACTCGTACAGTCGCCTCAATATGGTGGTTCTTTACCCTTATCATGGTCTCATCATACACGGCTAATTTAGCTGCTTTCTTAACCGTTGAACAGGTTGCCACCACAATCAACAACGCCGATGATTTAGCTCATAGCAATATCCCATATGGAGCGAAACGTGATGGAAGTACAATTAATTTCTTCAAAGATGCTGTCGATAATGAGGTTTATCAGAAAATGTATGCTTACATGAGGGATCACCCTAATGATTTGACTTCATCTAATGATGAGGGATTGGAACGAGTTAAAACACAAAATTATGCGTATTTGGTAAGTAATTTGAATTGAAATAGCAAGAAATTGATGTTAACAAAAGACGTTACAGATGGAATCAACTTCAATTGAATACATGACAGAAAGAAATTGCGATGTAACACAAATCGGTGGATTACTTGATGAAAAGGGATATGGAATTGCAATGAGAAAGAGTAGTTTTTATCTTTTTTTATATGAAAAATGCGTAAATTCAAATATTTTTTTATTTTAGATTCACCTTACAGAAATGCGTTGAGTGAGGCTGTGCTCCGATTACAAGAACAAGGTAAGCTTACAGCGATGAAGACAAAATGGTGGAAGGAAAAACGTGGTGGAGGTGCCTGCTCTGTAAGTATTTAATCACAATTTGAAATTCAAATTTAATTTCCGTTAAAAATTTGAAAATAAAACAAAAATGAATAGAATGCAGCTGAAGAAGGTGGGGCAGAAGCCTTAGAGTTAGTTAATGTGGGTGGAGTTTTCCTCCTTTTAATTATCGGCTGTTTAGTTGCCATTTTAATTAATTGGGTTGAATTTATATTTGATGTTAAATCAGCAGCTGACGAAGCTAAGGTTTGTCTGTCAACTGAATTTCACATAAAATTTTAATTTCCCCTTCCCAAAGAAAAAACAGCTGAACGATATAATGCTTTGAAATTTAGTTTTTTTCCTAGAAATTTTTTACAATTAAGCTTTTGAATAGAAAATTGTTCAGATTTAATGAAATTTTAGATAGAGCTGCATTTAAATAGAAAAATAATTTTAATTGCACGTGTTCATCCTAGATCCCAACCCAAAATAGGAGTTAATTTGAATGAGAAGATTTTTTTTTCCTTAATTTTAAACATTTAAACAATTAAACATTTTTTTTTAATTTTCCCTGAATTTTAATTTTTTTTTCAAATTAATTTAAAAATTACTGCAATCATGAAACTTTTGCATAGAAAACAAGTGACGATGGTGCCGAGGAATTGAATTTAAAAAATGTAGGCGGCGTGTTCTTTGTTTTATGCGTTGGCTCCGCTTTTGCTACTTTATATGGTTGCATTGAGTGGGGATTGTTAATACGCAAACGATCCAAAGAACATGAGGTGAGCTTGATTTTTTTTTGTTTAGTTAAATTTCCATGTAAAATTGAATTTAACTGTGACTAACATTTTGCAATGATTTTTTTACTAATTTTCCAACTAATTTTCAATGAATATAATTTAAACAAAATCTCTTTTGAATATTAAAATTTAATGAAAAAAAAATTAAATTTAGGTTCCATTTAAAGAAGAATTCATGGAAGAACTGAAATTTGTAATGAAATGCAGTGGCAACACAAAGACCGTAAGACATCGCAAGAGCTCATCAAATGGCTCCAAGAATTCAATAATCACAGAACGCTCCCTTTCAAGAGGTGGCACTCCCAAATCTCAACCGAAACGTGGCTCAAGTGAACCATTTTTGAATATGCGTGTTAATGGTAACAATAACAATAATAAAATAGGTTGGCGTTTGAACAAAAATAAAAATTATGATGATAATGCTTGAGAATCTTCATGTTAAATTTTTACTTTTACACTAACAGTAATTTTTTTTGAAATTTTAGTTCAAATTTTTTTTTTTATTATTATTATCATTTGAGTAGTAAATTGATGTTGTAAATTTTTTCAATAGACATTTTTGTTTTCTGGAA
>LN483395.1:539917-551924 GCA_900002565.1 Culicoides sonorensis
ATAAATAAAATTCATTTCAGAAAAATTCTTTGACATTGTTAAAGTTGAGGAACAGCCGAATGAAATATCGCAAGTTAATAGTTTTAAAGAGGATTAAAATGGAATTCAAAGAAATTATTTCAAAACAGTCACAAAATTTAAGAAGCCTTTTCGAAAAGTGGTTTATTTTGATTTTTCCTTCAAAATTAAGTGACGTTCATACATTTTCTTTGGATGAAAAATTTTTGTGAAAGGTTTTTAGGATTTTTATAGAAATTTAATAAAAAATAATAAAAAGGATCAGCTGACATGTCATGAAATTATAGATGGAGATGACTGGTGTTTTTTTGCCTTTTTCTCTTTTTCAACGTATATCTGCCATTAAATGCATTAATTTAGTTTTAAATTAAGTTAAGTGTAGAATTAATTTTAAGTAGAAAATAAAATTTGATTTGAATTGGGATTTTAACCTCTTTTGCTTTGATTTTGGCTCTGTTTTAATTAAAAATTATATGCAATATTTAAAGAGCTGCATAGAAAATGCTGTTCCCGTTACACCGAAATTCAAAAACCGATAAATGAGCCCGAAATTGTGTATTTTTCTATTTTTTGCCTCTAAATACATGAAATATCGACTTGGTCAGTTCAGTAAAGATGCAGATTGAAATATTTTCTATTACTTTGCTTCAGGTCACTTTTACCCTTAACTTACGACAACATGACAGGCAATAGTCAAAAGGATATATGAATCCTGTGTATATCCAACGCTGTTTTTACATAAGAATACATTGTTGGATATACACAGGATCTAGAAAATGCCTGATGATTTTTTACTCAAAAACGAAAAAATTTGATTTAAATTTATATTTTTCCTTTTGAAAATTCCCGTCGCAAAAATTTTCCGTGAATAGCATTTTCGGTATGTACGATTCACGTTTCCTCTTAATTAAATCAATAAAATCAAAAGTTTTCCAAGTTTCAATATTTCAACCGTTATTTTATTTGAAATGAAACGCAAAGATCATTCAAAATAAACGCAACTTATTTCAAACGTCTGTTAAATGGAAACGCCTGGTATTTTTTATTATAATATTTTCAATTCATCAAGTCCAATAAAAACAGTAGCCGATACTTTTGACAATAAATTAAAATGCATCAATAGTATTATCATATGTGTGTTTGCACAAACACACCATGACGCCAATATTATCACCAACTTATGTCACAATATACGTGCTAAGAAAACGCAGTAATGTTATTCAATGATTTATTGTACATAAAAAAAGGGTGGTAAATGTGTGTCGAGTAATTTTCTACTATATTGGAGTATAATTTTGATTTCATTCAGAATTTTTCATCTATTTTTGTTCTTTTTTACTATAACAGACACACACACAGACATGTATGAGAATTTCTCCCCAGATATAGACAATGCCATAGGCTGCATAGGAGACTCAACAGGACATACGTAGTGATAAAAATAGTAACAACATAATGTACGATGAATGTACAGAAGATATTTAAGTTAAAATTCACTGACTTTATGCTTTCTTTCTTGATACTATGCAATTCAGTCGGTTGAAAATTTTTAAGCGGTCAACAACGGAATAATCGAATCGAAACGAAAATTGAAATGTAAATCGAACTTTTTTTAACTGAATCAAAACATTTTATGCGCGATCCGTGTCAATTTTTTGATATTTGGTGTTAAAATTCATTATTATTTAAATTGAAATGAAAAAAGAAGATAAAAGAAAATCAATCACATTGTTAAAATTCTTATAAATCGACACAATTGACTTGTATATCGTGATTAATTGGATCATTAAAGGCAAATGTTCGTTATAAATAAAAAGTAAAAAATTAAATTATTTACAAAGAAAAGAATTCCATTAACGCAGCTGGTGATCATAAGTAATAAAAATAAACAAATTTTCATTCATTCACTTTAATAAAAATTTATTAAAATTCATAAAAAAATGTAAAAATTTGCATGTCTGATTCATGTAAAACAAATTTTTTTTTTTTATTATTGATTCAAAACGCATCCAATGAGATACAAATTCAAGTTAAAAGATTAATTGTAGGTGTAATAATTTGACATGTGATGCCAAAACAAATTAAAATTGATGGATAAAAGTGAAATGATATTTTTTTCCTTTAAATAAAATAAACAGAATTTAATTAAATTTAAAAGAAAATCAGCATGAATTGTGCATTTTCCATGAAAAATTGTCATTCATTGAACTGTTCAGACACAAAAAAAAATTCATGCTGAAAAAAAACTAGATTCAATTTATTGAATAAATAAAAACATAATTTGTGTGTGTTGCATTTAATTTTATTTCATTTTATTTTGTGTTATATTAAAATGTGTCCATTAAAATATTTTGTGTGTGTTTAAAATTAATAGGATTATTAAAATATGTGTGTGTGTAATGTAAAAGTAACACAGAGACATTTACAAATAATAACAAATAATATAAAAGTATTTAATTGAAGTGTTTATGTGACTTGAAATTTTAATGTTTGTTATAATATTTGTGTGTGATACACTTTGGATTTTGTGTGTCACTGCTCGTAACAAATTTATATGTGTATGATACCCTAATTATTTTATGCATAATTAAAATTTAATGAAATTGGTAAATTTTTCTGGGTAATTATTAATTTTTTTTTGTTAATGACAAATATTTGTCTCTTTTTTATGAGAATTTTAAGATAGAATTTTCACCGGTTTTGAGCTAAGAGTGAAGATTTTAAAATATAAATGAAGTGTTTTCTCGTGGTTCTAAAATATTTGTGGATTTAAGGTGACCTGAAGCAAAATTGTAGAGATTATTTCAAGTCGATATTTCAGATATTAAGAGGCCAAAAATGGCAAAATACACAATTATTATAAATATTAAATTATAGCCTGAAATAATCTCTAAAGCTTTGTTTCAGGTCACTTTTACCTAAAACTACCTACCACCTTTTACCTACCACTTTTTGCTACAAAATACCAACTTAAATGTCATCACAGAAATAATCAATGTAGAGCCTTACTACTTGGGACTTGAATTCTGTTCGTGTCAGCGCGAATTGGAATAGGCCATCTTCTTTCAAGGTAAAATACCACACTCAGCAATGAATTAATTCATTAGACGAATCATTCGGTTCATTCAAACCATAATCTGTTCGGTGGAATGGTACAATAAAGGATTCAGGGCTTCGGCTGGATTGACGATTATCACGCAATAAAAATTGTTCCTTGATGTACTTGGATTTGAGATGGCCTGTCAACACATCATGAGAAAAAATGATGCAATTTAATTTTGCTCTGAGTAATAAATTTGACATGTTCAGAAGTGTCAGTCTCTCACAATATGACGGCATCACAAGTCCTTGATTGATGTTAAATCATGTGAAGCGTCGCTTCTACTTCTGCTTTATGACACTCATGATATGGCATCCATACGATTGAGGCATATTCGATATGAGATCTTACATGAGCTGAGAACAAGGTCATTAAGGTCGAGGTATCATTAAAACCAACAAATTGTTGTTACAAAATACCAACTTAAATGTCATCACAAGCAATTCCTCTCTAATCTCTAGCTCACGTCACGATTAATTTATTACATTTAAAATAAACAAACATTTAACTGTAAAATCATAAATTCACATTAAATGAGTGACTCCTCGTTCATTGATCTGCACTTTTCACTTTCAATACACAGATAATTAACTTCGATCAATAATAAAAAGTGCTGACAAATTTACTCCACTATTAAAGTTTACACTTAAATTCATAAATGGACGAAAAACGAGACAACACATTTACAAATAAAATTTATGTGAATTGAGTTGTTTTACAAAAAAAGTGCACTAACATCATTTTCCACACATTTTTCAATAATAGAGAAAAGAAGAGAAAAAAAATCGTGTAAATAAATATTGCAATCATAATAATAAAATAAGTAATATTTTCAACGAAATGATGATGGATCGTAATAAAATACATGTAAAATATATATATCATTAGCACATTAAACAACCCAGAAAATATTTGAACAATTTGAGCAAGAAAATGACAAAGACAAGAGCAGCAAAAAATTTATGATAATTTTACATAAATTGTGCATCATTTTTATTCATTCATGTACATTAGTCGAACAAATTCAAGAAAATTTAAAAGCGCGTTGTCACATTTAATTTGCCACAGATAATCTCTTAAATTGAGAAATTTATTCTTGTCATACCTTCCTTACACAGGTGTAATTTTGAAAAGAAAACTCAAAATTTCAAAGTTGATTCACTGCATAAATTTACGAAAATTATTCGTGTTTTAATTTAATTTTTATAATTTTAACATTTTATGACGATAACACTGCAGTCACTTTACGCATGGTAATTCATTATGCAAAAACCACATTCTAATTGGCACATAAGTAAAATGACATACACTTGCTCTTTGTGGGCGAATATGCTGCATTAATGAGTTAATTTTCATAATTTTATGTAAACATTCACAATGTTATCGTTCTTAGTACTGTAAAACGTCTCTTTGTGTGCTGCATAAATTTAACAGAAGACTGAACAATATCATAGGACGGATGAATGAATGAATTTAAATAGAAGTGTTATCATAATAGGTTACAGCTGGATTATGACGTCAAATTCAAAATTTAAAGTAAGACAATGAAAAGGAAAAAAAATATTGATGTAACTTAAACCACAATATTAGAAATTTTATCTTCCTTACACATGTTTGAAGAATGTTAGTGGAGTAGGCCTTAAACCTGAAACGACAACATGAAATATATTTGAGCGGGGTATTTCATGTTAAGAGTGAAATATTAGAACATTCATTGAAATTTATTAACTTGTTGAGCTTTTGTGTAATAATGTGTTGTAACTATAACTACTGATGCTCTAAAAAAATAAAAATATGTTTTCTTGCTTTTTTCTTTCTTTATTTACCAGAAAATAGAACAGTAAAAGATTCATGTCTGATATTAAGCTGATAATTTATTGTTAAGACTAGGCCAATTTAAACATTAATGTGAAGAATGAATAAAATTTATATTTTGTTTTCATTCCTTGGAAAAAGATCCCCTAAATTAATGCAATACATTCGAAAAACAAAATTTAGGGCTTGTAAGACGACTAGATTTCCTTGTTTTAATCGGTCTTATTTTTAAAGATTACTGAATAGAATCAATTTTAAGCGTCAGAGCCCTGTCAATGTAGTTCAAAAAGTTATTTTACAAAACAAAACTCCTAAATTTATGCAATACATTTGAAAAAAGTTTACTAAGTTTTCTAATTTAGTCGATGTCTTTCGCTTTATTTGTCTATTTTATTCTAAGCTACTGAATAAAATCAAATGTCAGTATCAGAGCCCTGCCAATGTACTTTAAAATGACATATTACCAAAGCAAAGCTCCTGAATGTATGCAAAATATTCAAAAAGCTTTTCTCTGAAAGACTGAGTTAATCGAAGTCTTTCGCCATATCTGCCTTTTAAATTTTAGATTACTGAAAAGAATCAATTTTAATTGTTGGAGTTCTGAAATAAAATTCATTTCAAAGGGCTACTTAACACAAAAATCTCCTAAATTTATGCAATACATTTGAAAAAAGTTTACTAAGTTTTCTAATTTAGTCGATGTCTTTCGCTTTATCCGTCTATTTTATTCAAAGCTACTGAATAAAATCAAATTTCAGTGTCAGAGCCTTGCCAATGTTCTTTAAAACGTCATTTTACAAAAAAAAACTCCCAAATTTATGCAATACATTCAAACAAATTTTGCTGAGTTACTCGAAATCTTTCGCTATATCTTTCAGATTTATTTTCCTCTTATTTTTCTTTAAAGTATGGTTTGAATTGTATTAAATTTGAAAAGAATCCAAAATGTTATGAGCCATTTAAAAGAATTCTTTTTACGTACGATTCCGATTCAATAAAAATACATACAAATGTTTGATAAATCATGATATAATCGTAATCTAATTTATTTGACAGTCATTAAACCAAAGCAAGAAAAAAAATCTGACATGGTTCATTTTCTAGAATAAGAATAAGAAAAATACTAGACGACATTGAGACATTGCAGTATACAAAACATTTCTTAACGATTGCCTTTTAAATTACAACAACCAGATTAGTGGTTTTTAATTACTGATTTTCAAACTTATTTTCATTTCATTCTATGATTAGAATTATTTTAATAAATTACCAGCGTAAAAGCCCAAATAAAACACTAACAAAAAAAGGGAAAGTTGATAAAATTAAGTTTTATGATCGTCTGGTGTAATAAAATTTGGGAGTTTATTGTTGAATTTTTTTTTAACAATATTAATTAAATTAAACTTTTAAAGCAAGTCGTTTATCAACTGATGATGAAATAATGTTTTTATTGGGTCTCTTTAAACCTTTAAATAAAGATGCTTTTACACAACGTTGGAACGTTCTGTTTGTTAATTAAATTAAATGAATGTATTTTATTTAAATGAATGTAATTTGATTAAACAAAACATGAAAAAATCTGATTTTTATTATCATTTTGTATTTTATTTACTCAAATTAATTGAATTTACTTGAAATGCATCATTATTTACATTTAAGGCTAAATGGACTTGATGGTGCGTCATTATTAATTACATTAAATGTGAGAATAGCACCATTGATACGCAAATTAAATGCAATTTTTAAGTTTCCAGTCACGTTTGAAATTAAAAAACATAAAAATTGTATATTGAAAGAGAAAGTACATTGTTTTACAATGAAAAATTTAGCTTGTTTCCTATTTCTAGACAATTTTAATTTATTTTTTTTTAAATATTGAGTCATATTCACTGGTTATTGTCCTTTTGAAATGGAAATTGGGACCATGATTCAATAAATCGAAAAAAATGAACTATGTTTTTGACTTGACTTAAACCTATTGAGCTCCAAAGCTTTGTTAGTCTTTTGAGCGTGGTCAAAAATCTTTAAATTATTTACAATTAATATTTTTTTTTTAATTAAGGCCACGGCAAATTGAATGCTTGTCCTAGTGCAACCGAAAGGCAAATAAAGGGGTGAGCACACACTCCCTTTTTCAGTTTCTATTAAATTAAAGTTACGAAAAATGTTCATGGATAATTGATTTTTAATGGAAATAATTTTAAATTTTTTTTAAGCCTCCCCTTCCCTTTTTTGACTTTGGGGTTCCATTGGACAAACACTTCCTAGGATCAATCGAAATCAAATCTCTTAGAGACCAGGCTTTAACTTTAAAATCAAAGTCACGCAAACAATCAGAGAAATTGCTTTTTTAAAAGGAGATCAAGTTAACAAGGACATCAATTCAAGTAAGTGTCTCATACGTCGTCAACCTAAACGAGTCAATAGAATTGATATGGGGCCCCGAACTCCAGGGTACTACGTTAAAGGAGATGAAAGCATCAAACACAATGATAAACTTCATTGAGCAGCTCGATAGACTGGGCCGGGAGAGCAACACCCGCGTCAAAATGCCGCTTTACAAGATAGAATTCAACTGTCAGATCCTCTCAGCCACAGTCAATATCGGAACAAAAATTTTAAAATTATGAAAAAAAATCTTGGAATTTCTCCTTTTGCGAAACGGAGGGTCATGTAAAGTTCCATTTTGTAATAATTTCAAAATTAATGAAAAAGTGAATCAATGGAGATTGTATTACGTAATTCAACATACAACAAGAATTTAATTTAGTAATAATACCATGTTTTCAATGTAATTCATTTAAATTAAAGAATAGTTTTCAAAACCAGATGAAAATTGCAATAAAAGACAACCGGCAGCACAATTGCATTGTTAAATAATTGAATGACTCAAATGAAGAGAAGGAAATTTTAATTGGAATTATTTTGCAAGCTTCAATAATGTCTTACTTCCTTGCAAGTGAAACACGTGTTTCAAATAGTCACGTTATCATATGAAGTCCAAAAATGGGTCCACAATTTATAAGACATTTAAAATCCAATAAATTTAACTCTTAACCTCATGATTGTGAATTAGGTGTCCAAATGAACTCTTCCTCGGTATCCGAAAGCGTTTTGAGTTAAGTGTGAGAATTCTTCTGATGGTGTGAAACGTTTTTTGACCTTCAATTTTCAAATTTTTGAACAAATTTATGTCTTGTAACGTTTAAATACAACCAAAAACCACCTCACGCGTAAAATTCTGTCACGAGCAATATAATTTTAACATGATCAGTGTAAAAATTACTCAAAATCACTGTCAATTTTCAAAATTATGCCTTCAATCCAAAATACATTCAATTTATTGCGTATTAAAAGTATCAACCAAAAGAACAAACAAATTAAGAGATATCTGTATTTACACCTATTAAGTTCTTACAGTTCTCATATTTTCATACAATACTCATTCCTGTTCTTGTTATTTCTTGTTTTTAACATTAATTTAAACATCAATATCTTTGTCACACATGATGATACAAAAATCCATGAATGACAATATGAAATACATTTATTTATTTAATATTCATGACATCACTACACAATAAAAGTTGCCCATATTATACACAAAAACAGCAATTTAATTATAGTTAAATATAATAAGACACTTTATTTGTCTGCTTTTGACACTTCTGTATTTTGTTATATTCAAATTTCATTCAATTTTGATATGAAAGGAGAGCATCATATAGATTATTGGAAAAACAAATGAAACCAATTTTAGAAAAAAAACATAGATATTTGTTAATTAAATTTTTATTTAATTTTATATGCAAAGAACACTGTGATAACTTTTTGATTAAATTATTTTTTTTTGTATTTTTAGTAAATTTTGATTAAGGTTGAAATTAAATTTATCCGAAATTTTGTTGAGATTGTTGATGTGTACAGACTCCATTGTTGCATTGAACACTTGATGAGACTTGTTGTCCATTGAAGCCAGTTCCAGGTCCAAAGACACCTGATGACGCACTTGAACTACTCACTGAACTACTTCCTCTATTGAAACATGCGATTGTGGGTGAAATTAAAATTGCATAAATTGAAATAAGTGTGATCAGCGATTTGAAATGCATTTTCATTTGTGTACTTTCTTGATTGAAGTTTGAAATTGAACTGTTGATATATTTTTGTTGAGACAATAAAACATTTTTATAGTCAACACTTTCTCTGATATGGAACAATGAACACAAACTTGAAAGAAAGGTGTTTTATTTTGTATTTTTGCATTATTTTGTCTCTCTTTCAGTTTTTATTATTATTTTTATTTAAGTTTATGGTGTTTTAGTATTTGATTACTTCATTTTATGATTCTTTTAAAAATTTTCACCATTTTTGTTCAAATTTCTTGCAATTTCCATTGGAATCGCATTGAGTTCCAACAGAAACACCATGGAAATTTCCTCCTTGGTTACCGCCTTGATCGAATGAGCCTCTGTTGAAGAGATTTGGATCCCCATTGTTACCGGAATAAGAGCTTGAACTCGAATAGCTGCTTGATTCGCTTTTGCTGCTTGATTTTGGATTACAAGCTTCACTGCTAGGTAAAATCATGTAAAGACAGATGATAACCAAAAATATTATGAAACGCATGATGATTAAAATTCTTGTATTCTGTATATTTTTTCTTTAAACAACCAGTTTCTCTCGCTGTTAAAAGTATTCTGACGACTTTATAACTAAATTTTTAACACAATAAACAACAAAAAAAAAATGCCGATTTGACTTAAAAAATGTGAGAATGAGAGATTAAAAGTTTTATGTGAGGTTGTGTAGGTTAATGAGAGATAATTTTACAAAGATTTAATTTCAAGTTCCATGAAATTTGAAAGATAACGATCATTTCCTAAATAATAAGTTTGCGCCATTCAAGTAATTTTTCATTATTATTTTATTGTCCAAAGAAATCACACGAACTCTTGAGTCCTTTAAATTGATTACGGAAAGTTGTTTTAAAAGTAAACCAAAAGTAACAAAAAATTGATGAATTTAGAAAAACAATAATTTGAAATATGAGAGTGCACCTAAAAATTATTATACTTTTACTTATGTCAAAAGTGAAATGTGATCAAGAAAGTGATGACATATTGAAAAATAACTGTGACGAAAATTCTAAACTGCTTATTTTTTATTCTATCAAAGCTGGTGCCTTGGATAATTGCAAAGAAGTTGAACAAGTATGGCTAAACAACAATCAACTGAAGCAAATTGACCCAGATTTGTTTAAATATAACATAAAAATAACCTTAATCAAATTATCATACAACAATCTGGTCTCTATTCCTTCTAGAATTTTTGCTTCAAACACTGCTTTGATTGAACTTTATTTGAACAATAATAATTTGACAACTCTTCCTTCCCAACTTTTTGAGCAGAATCACAATCTGGAAATAGTTTTCCTTAACTACAATCAATTGAAGCAGATTGATGTTGATTTGTTCAAAAATAACAAAAAAGTAACGTCAATTTATCTAAACCACAACAATTTGGCTAAAATACCTTTGGGAATTTTTGCTTCAAACACTGCTTTAAGTTATATTAATTTGAACAATAATAATTTGACAACTCTTCCTTCCCAACTTTTTGAGAAGAATCACAATCTGGAAGAAGTTCATCTGAACGACAATCAATTGAAGCAGATTGATGCTGATTTGTTCAAAAATAACAAAAAAATAATCTTCCTTAGTTTAAACAATATTAATTTAACTTCAGTATCATCAAAATTTCTAACCAACTTTCCAAATCTTTAAGAACTTCACCTGAAGAACAATCAATTATCTGATATTTCATTTATTGAACTTAACCCGAACACTTCAAAGTTGGAATACTTATATTTAAGCAATAATCATTTAACAAACATTGACGTGGTTAAAGTATTGGAAAAAACTCCTAAATTAAAACGATTTGCGATTGAAGACAATAAACTACTTTGCAGTTGGCAATATGTTATGAAAGAATTATTACGTTCAAAAAGAATCAAAGTGACTGTAGGAACATGTATTGAGAATGAAACTGAATGGAAATCTCTCGAAATCCAAAGACAAAATAAAAAAGGAAGTAACTCTCATTACATCATTCCTCTAAGTAACGTGTCTTCCCTTGTAATTTTAGTGATATGCATTGGTGTTTCCATTGGTGTGACGCTTTCACGGAAGTGGCGTTTTGCGGCCAATTGTGGAACTAATAAATACGAATGTAAATGGCGGGATGCCGAATTTTTTTAGTTCACGTTTCACACTACTGGTGTATTGTCGTTTGTGTCTCACCAATGGTGTTGCTTATTTCATTAAAATCAAAAAATCCGCCTTTGTACTGAACCACAACCAACTAGCACCCATCATGGAACTTTGAACAACAATAAACAATATATTACCATCGTTTAAATTTTGAATAAAATTAAACTGTAACGAATGATCACTTATCAAATTTAAATAAATTATATCTTATGCAACATCAAAATAATAAACAATTAAAATTATCAATTATGTTAACTTTATGTAAAATTTCTCTTAAAATCTTTAAAAAAAAATAGTTAATTCCTTTTTTGCTTGCTTTGATTAAATAAAAAAATTTATAAATTTTTTTTATTTACCATTTTAACAAAATTGTGAGGCTTCATATCAAATTTTTAAATCTTGAGATCTGTCGGATCCTTTAATTCACTTTGGTTTTAAGATCTTCCAATTTTTTTACAAAGTCCTTTTATTTTAAACTTGGAGTTTTTGAGTGCAAACCAAATAATACTTAGAAATAATACTTAGAATTAACAAGTAATACTTAGAACAAAAGAAGAACATTTTTGAAGCTTTCTTATGTGCTGCAACGTATTGGCATTGGCACCACGATCACGTTGTACTTTTTTGATATTTCAGCCCTAAATATAATTTTATAAGTGATTATTTTCAAATAAATCATTCACCTCCACAACTACATACAAAAATAGTACCATTCAGATAACAGTCACATACCTCTTGTAAATGTACACGATTCTTATCAATAAAAAATTATTATTCATAAATAAGGCCGCGACAAATGGAA
>LN483395.1:552024-567085 GCA_900002565.1 Culicoides sonorensis
GCAGTTTCTTTGAAATATTACTAATAACAGACGTATAATTACTTACATTTGTAATCGATCAATTCTGATTTTGGTGACACTAACATTAACATTAACAAAATTTATTTAAAAAAATATGACCGTTAAAAATTTTCGATTGCAAAATTTAGTAAAAGGAATTTTAATTGAATTTTTTTTCGTTTATTTAGTTTTTTTCTGGCTAATTTAACACAATAACGTAAATTTTACTTAAAAATCGTTTAAATTTTCTAAAAAACATGAATTTTAAATTGAAAATTCGGTTCATTTTTTGCCCCTCGTCTTTTTTGACTTTTCAAAAGGGGCATCGGACAAAACTTTTAAAATTCATTTGTCGCGGCCTAATTTAAAAAAAAAGTTTACCAATATACATTAAGAATAACATAAAAATAACTGATAAAACTCTTTTAATGTGGTAAAAATGTAATCAGGTTGTGTTCTGTCGTGAGTCTAGTCATTAAATTAAATTAAATAAAAAATATTTCACTTTCATTCTAACATCGTTTTACATTGAAACACACACTTTACATTTGTTGAATAGGTCAATGAATTTGATATGAAACTATGAATGAAAATTATGATAATTATACACATTTTAATTAAAAATAGAATTTTCTTGTATGTTAAGTATGAAAACTGATTCTTTCCTATCATAAATTGAAAGTTATATCTTTCACTTTTTTTCTTTTGCATTATGTAGGTTATTAGATCAAGGATGTTTGTGCTAAAATTCAATTAAATTATTTGTATCTCACTTGATGCAGTTTTGAGCTAAAGAACATTTTATTTTACATTAAAACAAAAAAAAGAACCTAAAAATCATAAAAATTAATGGTCACATTTTATTAAAATTGATATTTTTATTTTCTTGCAGAACATCAGTAAACCAAAAACACTGTAACAAAACTATCAATTCAATTGAAAAACAATAAAAAATTATAAAATGTGTAATAAAGAAAAGATAAAGTGACACCAAAGGCAATGTTAAATTATAGTGTCACCACATAAATGCACACAAACTGTAATAAAGCAATAATATTACACAATTGTTTTGCAAAGAAAAATGCATACGAGACAAGAATCAAAAAAACATAAATATTGTGTAACTGAGCTACTACTTGTATTATTATTGCTATTGAAAAGTTGCTGAGAACAAAAGTTTATCAAAAAAAGCGTATCATTTATCATACAATGTGAATCGTTTTAAAGAGAAAAGAGTACTTAAATTTAATGTGTTAAAGTTGAAACAAAAGATATAAAATTTCAAAGTGCAAAAAATGCATGTTAAAAATGACATGATAAAAGTAGGAAAATGGGTATAAATGTCAAATAGTGATAAAATTAGAATTTATTGGGGAAAATCGACAATTTTCAATGTAAAAGGAGGGTGTTCCTGGAAGTTTTCTATGTTAAATTGCTGGGTTTTTCACCCAGAGTTGATTTTTAATATGGGCATATCTGTTTTATTTTGATGAACGCTATACACGAAAAATTTCAAAGGAACGTCAAAAAATATCGAATCATCCTAGGTTTACATTTTAAGTACTAAGTTTCACTCGTTGAATTCCTAGGTTTACATTTTTAGTACTAAATTTCACTCATTGAATTCCTAGGTTTACATTTTTGGTACTAATTTTCACTCATTGAATGCCTAGGTTTACATTTTTAGTACTGAGTTTCACTCATTGAATTCTTAGGTTTACATTTTTAGTACTAAGTTTCACTCATTGAATTCCTAGGTTTACATTTTTAGTACTAAGTTTCACTCATTGAATTCCTAGGTTTACATTTTTAGTACTGAGTTTCACTCATTGAATTCCTAGGTTTACATTTTTAGTACTAAATTTCACTCATTGAATTCTTAGGTTTATATTTTTATCACTAAGTTTCACTCATTGAATTCCTAGGTTTACATTCTTAGTACTAAGTTTCACTCATTGAATTCCTAGGTTTACATTTTTAGTACTACGTTTCACTCATTGAATTCCTAGGTTTACATTTTTGGTACTAAGTTTCACTCATTGAATTCCTAGGTTTACATTTTTAGTACTAAATTTCACTCATTGATTTCTTAGGTTTACATTTTTTATATGAAATATTAATAAACCCTAAAATATTCCAAAATACCCCAAAACGATTTTTAATGTGTTTTTCAATACAGCGAGGCGTTTTTTGATAAATTAGGAAAATATCAGGACGTTTGACGTTTTTCAGAACTTTTCAAAAGTAAGATATGGGTTTTTACTGAATATTTCAAGTATTGAAAGTTACTGGGTTGAGTTTCCTTCAATAAATTTTAATTTTTATCCTTAAGACACAGAATATTGCATTTTTTTCAGCTCATTCTCTGTCGTTTTACCTTTTAACCAAAGTAAAACATTATTTGAATTTAAATTGCCCAACCATTGCATGAATAAATTTAAATATCGTTTTGTGCAGACATTAAACGAAAATGTAATAATAAAAGACAAGATGATTTCAATATAAATAATTTACGACGATTATGTCACTATTGAAATATAGTAGAACATGGCCATCAATTATTGCATCTACAATGGCTGTCGTACAAATACGTGTCGATCCAAAAGGGAGACCTTTTAGTTCAATAATTTCCTCAACTTTAACTAACAATATTAATAATAATAATAATAATAATAATGTTGAAAATCATCAACGTCATGCCATACAAACACCATCCGAGCAAGTTATTGAAATTGAACCAACACATCAAGAGCAGATACAAGAAGATTTAATGCAAAATCATGCAATTCCAGTGATTAATATTGTTTCACCATACACGTCAATTGAGACAAATGACACACAATTATGCTCGAGTCACCTGTTAAATCGATTACATGTACCGAATGGTGGTAAATTTTGTTATTGCTCTACCGAACGTCGATTGTTTACAAATTCAACAAGACCACCACCATCATATTTACGCTCAGAATCGATTAAAGTTGATAATTGGGATTATATTTACACTGAACGTAAAGAGAAAAATGGGGATTTTAGGTGAGTGTGTTTATATAATGCAATTGATAACAAAAATGTCAATTGAATTATTTCTAGATCATCACAACTGGATAACAATTTTAATGAACATAAACATGTGAATGGATGTGTATCAGGATTAGCGGCACTTAAAGCATCCACACTTCAACGCCACTATTATCCAGAAGGGAATTGGGGTTGGGTAATCGTAGTTGTCGCTATCGTCAATATCATTTTAACGCATGGTCTTCAATTATCAGCATCATTGTTTCTGTTGCCAGCTGGTGTGAGATTTCACCAAAATTATGTCAACAGTGCAGGTAAGTCATTGTTTATTTTTATTATATTTTTCTCTTACTGAACCACATTTAAGGATGTTTTTTGATGATGCGCATGAATTTATTACAACTGAAATAAAAAAAATAATCATAAAAGTCTTATCATAAATCAAACACGAACCATGGCTCGTGTAAAAAATATCCGTTGAGCTGCTTTCTCTACACATTTCAACATATCCCATGATACTTGTGAGGGAATTAGTGTGGTTTTTGTCATTTAATTTATGATTTTATATGAGAATGTGAGGAAATTTAATGAATCAGGAAATTCAAACGATTAATGAGCATTGTGGGATTCCTTTGATTTTTTATTATTTTCGGTTGTCTAGCACATGGCAATGAACGTTGTAAGCGCCCCTCAAACGATCCGCTCTGCTTCTACTCGAAATTATCAGCTAAATTTCCTTCACAATCGAATTCATCTTCATCAGCATTCATTCAATTTATTTGACAACAAAATGCTATTTTTAGAAAAATTGACACACACACAGTTATGTCATGAAGTGAAAGTGCAACAAAAGGGCGAGACAGTTAAATGACAAATTATCTACCAATTTACTCGGATTATCCTTTTATTATCATCATCACTTTAATACTTTCAACTATGATACAATTGGCTTTATCTTGTGCACATTTACTCAATTTTATACGGGTACCTTGTGATATCATAGAAAAAGTTTTTTTTAAAAGTATAAACAAAAATTTTCATTAAATTTGAAATCCTTGGAGAGTCAACCGAGAAAAATTCAAGTACGTCTTTCAATGATTATGATAAAATCAGTGTTTGGCTAAAGCATAATTGGTTTGAATCTGCAATCGAAGTGCATGGATCCGTTAAATTAGTGAAAAATTCAATCAATTTCTCGTAAAATTACCGTTTTTCATTTAAATAATGAAGTGGAGGAAAATTTGAATTTCATTTCATTTCATTTTTTATTCACATTGAATATGATCTGATACAATATTCATTGGAAATACAAAGTGTCTCTTCTTTTGCTGATATCCTTTTGAGTACTATCAAGTGAATTTCAAATAAAATTACATTATTATTATTATATGAAATTTTATCTTTGTAAACAAAATAAATAAGGGAATCAATCTATATTTTTTATATTTTTGCATTTAGAACGTGAACATCTGTTCGACGACAACTCAAAAGCAAATGAATTGAGCTTTAAGCTGTGAATGCCTTTGAATAGAGAAAAAGGATAATGTGATTAGATTGCAGACTGTCTCAATCATAATCATAATCTTATTTATTTATTTATTTATCTATCAATTTTTGGTTTCTTTATCAGTTTATTTGTGAAGATGCTTTTGTGCTAGTCAAAGAAAATTGGTTGGCTTCGATTTTATTTGATCTGAATTGATTTGTCGGTGTATTGAATGTAGTTTTAACGACAAAAATGAGTTAAATCACTGAAATTTGGTTAAGAGAAAATGTTCATTTAAAATCATATGCAAAAAAATTGTTTTTTGTATTGTATTTTATTAAAATACTTGTAAAATGCTTTTATTGGGTCATTTATTTTGTAAAATGGTCCAATTTAATGTTATGAAGTACTTTTATCGTTTATTTTGATGAGTGTTTGACTTTTAATTTTTTTTCTTATGATTTCAATGTAAATGGAAAGTGGCTTGAAATAACCATCAAATAAATGTTTTTGATTGTCATTAAAAAGAAAATATGGATTTTTGTCACACATCAAATATTTTTTTTTTAATATTAAGGGGCGTTTAGTTACTTTAGTTAGTTTAGTTACTAGAGGCAATGCTACATTTCAGAGACGTGTCATCTTGAGAATAATGAGAGAGAAAGAAAGAAAGGTAAAGAGGGAGAGAGAGAGAGAATGAAAGGTAAAGAGAGAGATAGAGAGAGAAAAATGAAAGGTAAAGAGAGAGATAAAGAGAGAAAAATTAAAGGTAAAGAGAGAGATAGAGAGAGAAAAATTAAAGGTAAAGAGAGAGATAGAGAGAGAAAAATTAAAGGTAAAGAGAGAGATTGAGAGAGAGAGAATGAAAGGTAAAGAGAGAGATAGAGAGAGAGAGAGAGAATGAAAGGTAAGAAGAGATAGAGAAAGGTAAAGAGAGACAGAAAGGTAAAGAGAGACAGAAAGATAAAGAGAGAGAGAAAGCTGAAGAGAGAGAGAGAGATACTCTTCAAGGGAAATCTCATCGAGAGCATGTAAGTAAGTATATAATGTAAGTGCCATGAAATACAAGACAAATTTTTTTCACATTAGCATTGAAACATTGCTTTAACATAAAAATAATTCAATTTTTTTTCTCTCTCTCTCTCTCTCATTGCAATGTACCATTTTTTTGGCTTTCATTCATATGTTTATTTTATATTTTTTTTTTTTATTTTTTCAAGAAGCACACAAACAAATAAGAAAAAAAAACATTTTTATAAATGTAATGATGTCACTGTGACAATAAAATCATGATGAAAATGTTCTTTTCTTTAAATAAAAAGGATAAAGATAAGATTTTATAGTGTTAGTCTGCGATGTGATGTTTATGTTTGCAAACTACATTTATAATAAACTTTATATCAAAACACCAACAATATTATTTGACATGAGTGTGTGTGTGCTCTTGCTCTATTAACCTTAGACTATGATAGTATTGTTTGGTGATGACATGAAAAGAAAAATATTTTTTTTATGTATTTGATATGATATGATATAATAAGGAGCATTTTTTCTCTTTTCATATTTGTAGAATTTTGTATTTTTTGTATGTTGATACTCATGGGATAAAAGCTGGATAAACATTTGAAAACATTAAATTTAAATATGAATTTAATTTGGTACTTTTTGAAAGGTAGACAATAAAAAAATATCATTTTCAATGAAGAAAGTTTGTCTGTGATGAAAATTTAATTTGGTTGCTGTCTGTCTAAAATCAATTAAAATGTGATCAGATTACGATCAATAGTTTGCGTTCCATTGCGTTTTCACTTAACAAAATTTTCAAGTCATTTCAACTTACTTACCTGAAAAAATCTGAATAAATTTCAATGCAAATTTCCAAAATTCAAAATAAAAATCAATCAATTTTTCATTTATTTATTTAAATTTATTTTCATATCAATTTAATTTTAAATTTAACTTTTAAACTCTTGTTTTAAGTCACTTTAAATCATTTAATGAATAAAAAATTATTTTTCCAATACAAATCAAAATCTACTTGTATGAAATAAAAAATTTTAAAACTTTTTTTTTAATGAATTGTATTCAACTTGAAATTGAGGCTCACTTAGCAGTGCTATTGAAGTCTACTTTTTTTTTGGCGTATTTATATTAATCATAGTTTAAATTTAAATTCTATTACATTTATAATTAATTTATTTTATTTAAGTTAGGTTCATATTTGAGTTACAGGGTAACAGTTGAAAAAAAAATTCTAGCATTTTTGTGTTAACATGTTAATTGCTTAGCTTACTAGTAAAAAAAACTATGAAAATCTATGGTATTTTAGCATTTATTGTGATTATATTTTAATATTTTCTTCTCAATTTATTCAGTTTTGTCTTCATTTTCTTTAAATGTCGCAAAATGAATGAAAATATTTTCACTGGTATATTTTTTTTGTATTTTTTTTTTACTTGTAATGAAATATCACGTTTAATTTTTTTCTTATCCTTCCTTTAAATCCTTAATGTAAATTGAATTCATTTAATTATTATAAATATTTTTTTTATTATTATTATTTTAATGTTATTATTATATTTTTTTTTCACATTTAAAACACTTAAAACGAAAATATTTGTGACTAGAAAATGTTTAATAATTATAATTATTAACTTTACTGTAAATCTTTGTTTAAATTCTGGCTAAAGCTTAAATTGTGTTGATGGAAGTTACTCAATTCCAAAAGTACTTGTTTCCTCAACAGCTAAAAGTAGTTTTTCATAGAGAATGTCGGGTGTTGGGTATGGTGGTAAATCTAAGCGATTGAAGCAAGTGTGAGCTCTTGGCAAAGCATTAGGTTTACCCCATTTTTCAATGCAAAATCGTCGTGGTCCCGTTGAGCCACGTAAACCCGAAAATCCCTCATACGGAATGCTTGATGTCCCAGTGACAAATTGCAAAAGTCTTAATCGTTGTTCATTTGAGAATTTTTCAATGACATGCCAGAACCAAATAATGACCTGATGTTGATCATGATACCCACTTCGATATTCAGTGTTTTGTCGCCAGTCATTTAAATCGATTTCAGCGGTGCCAGCTATTACTAATTCCAATTCACGTGCATCAAATACCGAAACAAGTCTTGGATCAACGACTTCATAGAAGCCACGAACCAAGCTCTCTGTTTGTTCTTGCACACCACGTTCAAGACGCCATTTGACCATGCGTTCCAAGTACTCCTTCTTATTTTTCTCTGTCACTGTAATATTTTTCCCACCTGGTTTTAATTCACGTTCCACTACACGTCCAAGTAACTCTTCAGTTACACAAAATGTGAGACCGAGCGATGCTCCAGATCCAATGTCATTATCTCGAATCCATTGCAAGGACTGATGAAATTCACTATCTAACGATTCCAGATCACTCAATGCCGATGGAAGTCGTAGTAGGGCTTTGTAAAATGGTCTTGTAAAAAAGGCATCTAATAAATATTGATGAACTAGGGCTAAACCAAGTACGCGTCCACTGAATCTAAACCAGTCATGTGAATTGTCAACAAAGGCAGACAATGGTGATACTTGAACGGTATATGTATCATTTGCAGAGTACTCAAATAACCCGTAATATGGATTAAAGAGTTCACGTGAAAGGAGGAAGAAGAATTCACGTGATGGACCACCATAGTCAAGGCCTTCTTCTGTATCCCATAACACAGCAAGACGTCCACGTTGAAGATCCTTTTTATTTGCTGACATAATTCGACGAAACGCATCTTCAAGTAAGTGTGTGCGACGTATGTGGAGTCTGAAAAGAATTGAATTTCATTTAAATTAAATCTTAAATTTAAAGTTAGTGTATCAAAACTTACTTCAATTTATGTGGCCCTTGTCCATATCCTTTAGATTCAAGTTTCCTGTAAAATGTGCGTAACTTTGTTTCAAAGTCCCGTCTAAATGGAGGCGGTGTCCTTTGTGGTGCCCTTATACTGCTCAAATTTGGTGATCCTTGAGGACTTCTTGCCTCAACAGGCACATAACTCATTATTTCATTTTCAAACAGACTGTAAATAGAACAAAAAAGATAAATGAAAATTAAATTTATTTCAGAAACGTTCATCATTTCAATTTAACTAAAGACCGTGCAAAATTTGTTAATTACAAAAAAAAAACTTTTTTCAAGACGTGATTATACTTTTTTATTATCTATTACAAATGAGAGAAAATATCACAATTTTTATTGTCGACACCCAAACACACAAATATGAAATTAAAAATGCACAACAACGTAATGAATCATCGGTCCATGAAAACCTTCTAAATCTAATTAGAATTGAAACAAAACAACGCCTTATGAGAACTTTTCAACGTCATTTCAAATCAAAACAATCAAAAATAAGTTGAAATGTTTAATTTATAAGTTTTTTAGTACATTGTATTATTTTTTTTCTGTATATACATAAAATTATTCATGATGATAACAAAAAAAATATTCTTTCAAAAATAAGAATTCAATGTTTTTTTGTATGTTAGACTGCTTCTAATGATATTGTCAAATAAATTATGATAAATTCTGCGAGACGTAAAACAGAATTTTTTTGTTTCACAATTTTTATGAATGAAATTCATTGATAAAAGTTTTTTGATGAATGGATTTAGTTCATTGTATCGGCAATACATCGATCATAAATTAGCAAAATCAATATTTTGACAAGATGAGGAATTGAAGTCATGCGGAATTTAAATGAAAAATTCTGCTAAGAGACTTTCTGACACCATAAGAAGGGGTTTGAGCTGGAAGCACTTCAGAAAAAACTGATAAACACCCACAAAATGCCTGTTTTGCCCTGGAGTAGGTCATGAAGAGCGAGTGCTTGCTGATTTTGACCCATTTTTGCTATTTATAGTTGATTTTGCCTGAAATTCACTCGCTATTCATAAAATCCCTTAGTTTTGCCGATTTCTGTCTTGTATTTTTGTAGGCGAAATTCTAAAATTAATGCCATTTCATGACCTTACGAGTTCATGAGCTTAGGATTTAAATGATCAGATTCTCTGAGTGCAGTTATCGCCCAGTAATTCAGTTTTTAGCCTGATATGACTCCAAAAACGACAAAATTTCACATAAAAACGAAATTTCTGTACTCCAACATTTTCATTTCTTTTATAAGTTCACTTCCTACACTACAAAACTCACCAAACCTTGTACTTTTTCAGGGTTTGGCCTTTGATAAATCAATGAACATAAATTGAGTACACATTTAATCAATTCACATAAGCTTTTTAACACACAAATATTGAATGAGTTAATGAAAAATCGATAAAATACATGAAATTATGTTACCGTGACCGATAACGATAATCAATTTTGAGTACTACAATGTAATGAATGTGTGTCGTGCATCGTTGCAATGAAAAATAAATTCATTTATTCATTCATTTCAAAAAAATTAAATATAAATATTTTTCTTTCTTTCTTATAATTTTTTTTATTGTACTGATAATAAAATTATCAGAATCGACCCACAATATGTTGAATGTTTAAACGGATTTGATTCGTCTCTGATTTTTTTTCTTGTCCAAACAGCTATTGAATGAGAAGCGATAATAGATTATAATAATAATAATTATTATTATCATGAATGTTGTTATAAAAGCATTTAATAAATACTTCTGTGACTGTTATTCTCTGTTAATTTTATACACTTTCATGCTCTATGAGGCAAACTGGCAGCACAAACCCATAAAAATGAGATTAAAGTTATTGTTGAAAGACAAAAAAAAAAATATAAAAATAAAAATTTGTTAAGGATGATATCATTACAAGTTATTTTGTGTGAGGTTTGAATTGAGAGAGCAAAAAATAATAAATATAAAACGGCACTTTCTTTACATGACAATCAATTTTGATCAAGAATTTTGTCATCAATTTTTGGACCGGATGAAATGACCTCGACTGTGGATTTAATCAGAGTTCAAAGAATTCTTTTTTGATGAAATTGAGGTGAGTTAAAATTAAGAGGAATTTTCTCTCACTCTCTCTCTCACAGCAATGTCGTTTGATTGCAGTTAACACAAGATCCATGATCTCACAAAAGACAGGCGTAAAAATGTTAAAATCCGTTTAAAGTGTTTCTTTTTAATTTTTTTATTGAAAATTCATTCTTCAATTTAAGTTGAGTATTATGAGATCGTAAATTTTTTTCCTATACAAAAGATATGACTTCATCAATCGATTAAATGGATCTTGAATAAAATTGTAGAGATAAATAAATGTGAAATTATTAAAATTAATCCGATTCATAAAATTTTATACCTCCTTTTTAATACAAAGATTTTTTTATTATTTTAAATTCCTTTCATTTAAATTTGCAATGCTTGACTGTTCAATATGCTGATAATGTTCTGAATGTTTCTTGACGCGTACCAAAGCACATTCAAAAAACTCCGAATAAATTCATAAAACATTTTTACGTTCAATATCAATCATGAATATTAAAAAAAATGTAAAATATTCAATCAAATACCCAGTAAAAAAATATTTAAACAAAAATTAATTGATATTTAATGATTACAAATTATTGTAACTGATTTTTTTGTTATGAATCCACGTAAATTAATTTACAGACAATGATCATAATGTTTCCTTTAATCAATTAAGTGTAGCAAAACTATTTAATGGTTCAATGCATTTTTTTTCTCTTCTGAAGTTTAACGATGTGAAACACAAATCAAAGAACGCGATGAATGTTTTTGTATTTTGTGTGGGATGGGATTTAATTAAAACTTATTCATTTAAAATACGATTTGTGGTTAATTAAAATATTGTGATTGTAGGCTGATGCACTTTCATCAATGATAAAAAATCTGACTTCTGGTGATAAAATTGTTTCAGAGTGTGTCAATTATTTGGAAAATGTAGACCAGAAAAGTAAGAATTTTCTGTCCGTACCATGAAAATCGATTAAAAGAGACATCTTATGACTTTACAATGATATAACGCATTTTTAATGGGAATTTATATTGAAAGCCACTTTATAACCTCCAAATGGGCATTTTCCCCATACAAAGCCCATTTTCGTGGCGTCTTGCCATTTCTACAACAAAATCAGTATTCAAAACCCCAAGGGAGTCAGTATTTTCCGTATAACAACGAGTAGTGTTACATAGCGACATCTATCTTCAGATTTCTAAGCTAAAATTTACTAACCGTACCCATTTGAAATGGCCGGACAGATTTTCAATCCTCGGTCAAAGCACTTAGAGTTTTAATGGTACAAGAAAACCAATTTTCAATATCATTTTATGATTAAACTTTGGTATAACGCATTTTTAATGGGAATATTTATTCAATGTCACTTTACAAGCTCCAAATGGGCATTTTCATCCTACAACACCGATTGTGGCGTGTTGCCATTTCTACAAAAAAAATCCTTGTTCATAGCCTCAAGAGGATCAGTATTTTTCGTATAACGGCGAATGATGTTACATAGCGACATCTATTGTCAGATTTCTAAGCTCAATTTTTTCAACCGTACTCATTTTAAATAAAGTTTTAACAGAAAAACTCGTTGAAATTCAAATTCAAATTTAATACTTACATTGAAAAGACAATTGATATTGTTTTGGTGATAACCCCCATAATTTTAACACATTTTAACAGCGTTTTCCTTAAAACTTGATATGAAAGTCAAATTGATATGTATTCACAGATTGTTAGTTAAACACCCACTGTTTCTTTTAATTTTTCATTTATGATGCTTTTTCATTGAAATTCACTTTCCATGTGTATTTTTAATACATTTTCATATATTGCACAACTTCTGTCATTCATCATCTTCATTTTATTTATTTGGATAATCAATTAATTAATAAAGAAAAAAGTACACATTCAATTTGATTATTTTATTAAAAAGTTACATCTTGATGCTTTTGCTTATTAATTTTTTGTATTTTCTTGTTTCAAAGTAATAAAAACATTCAATTTAATTACTTTTGACTCTCTTTTGAAGTTGTGCAAACGATGCAAACGATGATTTGTGTGTTTAAATGTTGAAATTATGCTGGTAATTTTAATAAATTGAGTTTTTTTGCTTCTGTTTACATTGAATTCTTTGTTTATATATGTATCAAATGTTATAAAGTTTAATCATGTGTGTTGTAACACTATTTTTTTTTGTATTCATTCAAATAAAAGTTCTATGTTTAAAATATACAAAAAAAAATATTTTAATGTGATGTGATGAATAGAAAATTAATTGATTTTGCAAGAAAACACAATTTTGTTTGTCCGGAAGACTTCTCTTTTTATTTTTTTTAATGAGATACAAAAATTTCATTCAATTCAATTCAATTCATGTTGTGTTGAACTTTATTAATATAGTTTTTTTATTATTTAATTTTAATAATAGACTATTATTATTTGTTTATTAATCATGCAAACACTATTAATAATTATTAATAGTATTTATGAATAATTTATTCTTAATAGGGGAGTAACGAATTAAAAATAAATATAATTTTTTTTTCAATAAATTCAAGTTGGTCGTTTTCTTCATGTTTGACAATGATATGATCTGATCACTCTACCACGTTAGCGATTTTTTTTATTGCAAATGTATGACGTGATGACTATTCGATCATCAAATTGGACAATTATTAGTTATATCATGAGCCAATTTTAAAAGGCAAATCTGATTCATTCACTGAATTTATTTTTTGCAAATGTGGTGAAAAAAAATTAAATAAAAGTCATATAAATTTTAGAGTAGTCTGGTTATTTTGTAGGTGGTGAGTGTTTTGAGAGTCATTTCATTGAATGTTCGACAAAATTTATAAGTCGAGAGAATTCAATCATTAAATTTCGAAAACTTCACGCACATCATTTGAGTGGATTTCAAGCAAAAGTCATCAAATAAAAACGACCCTAAAAACAACCATTTCCAAAAACACGACTGAGATTACTTTAGCTCTTTCCTGCCTTGTAGCTCTATCACCTGCAAATTCTGGGGTTTTTTAAGAAAATGCATTTGAAGACAAGAAGAGAGCTCATAGGAGCGGATTGAAAATTATTAGCGGCCCTGGCATTTCGTAATTTACCCTAAACTTAACTTTTACAAGACGATCGGCTGCGGCCTTCTAGCATTTGCCAGATTACCCGTATGACCAATCCACCACTAAGAGCTCAGTCAATATAAAATAAGTTTTTCCCAAAATTTTTGAGGATTTTATAGCGAAAATTTTCCACGGTTATCTGAAGTGTTTGTTTAAAAACTCCACAGTTTCTGCAATTTTTGAAAATTCCGTGGTTTTGAAAATTCTGCGTTTTTTTTTATTAAATTCTGCGTTTTTTTTTAAATTCTTAAATTTATTTTGGAACGGCCAAATTGACTTATCATATTTTCAAATCGACGCAAATCGCGATGCTCGCAGTCGATCCGCAAGCGCCAAGTGCAGAAAGAGCTAAACACAATTTAAAGTTAAACGTAAAATTTACTGAAAAACATTCAATATCACTCTTAAAATTCACCATATAAAAATCGCACTCATTAATCTTCCAAATTACTTAACCATATAAAGTCGTTATTTATACTAATAAATTAAAATTTAACTACTTAGTAGATTTAATTTATCTGATTACTTTTTCACATATGACTGCAAATTTTACGATCGAATTAAACAATTTTCTTCTGAGATCTCATTTAAAAATTTGTCTCAAGTCCTGTCATTTCAAAATCGTTTCATTTAAAATAGAAACAATCAAATAGAAATAAAAAAAGTGTATTATCAACATGCAAATTATCACTCACAATAACAGTCATTCAATACAATTTTACTAGTCATGTGTGTGTTATGTCCTTCAAAGTGTGTTATATCAGAAAGAATTTGTATATTTGCTTACAATGTTTCCGGCTTTTTTATTATTTTAACTTTTTAAAATAAAACACTTGTTTAAATGTAACATGAAATTATAGACAATCATCATCATTTATTTATTTATTTTTGAACTGTTTAACAGTTTTCTTGTCAAATGTATATTATCATAATCTTATCTATCACCATTATTTAATAAATATTTTTTTTTTTATTATTTTATCGTTAATTTGTTTGATTTTTTTTATGATATTTTTAAGAATCAGTTTTATTTTTATTGTTTTATAATTTAATTTGATCATTAAATTATTTAGTTAAGGGACAATAAAACAAATTGGTCCTTCTTTAGACGCCGATGATTTGTCAAATGATTAATTTATATTTAACTTTGAAAAAAAAAATATTTTTAACAGTGATAAAGGTTACGACAGTGAGTTTTACGAAATTTTCTTACACATTTTCGTTGATTTTTTAAAAATGTGAAAATTATAGACGCTTAGCTGTCCGTCTGTCTCATCAAAGTGATGGACTTTTCCACGGGGTAGTCAGGTCACTTGCCAAGAAAAAAATCATTTTTTACTTTGGCCCATTTGGCATCTGGTGCATTTGGAATTTGGCGAATTGTGCATTTGGCAAATTTGGCGTTTGGTAAATTTGGCGCGACCTGACTCCAAATCCGAAAAATTTTACAAAACCACGAACATTT
>LN483395.1:567185-616060 GCA_900002565.1 Culicoides sonorensis
TAATTTCAAAAAATTTCTCAATAAATTTCTCCTCTTTATCTCGTCTATTTTTTAAGATTTTTCTACTCAATTACATAAACAGAAGAATTTCAATACCCGCATTTTAAATGTAATAGAAATAGATACAGTTGATAATAATAATTATAATTAGTTAATTAAAACAAGTGGCGTTCTATTAAATGTTAAGTAATAGAAAAAGATGCGGTCTGTTATTTTTTTTCCATTCAATGTTAAACAAAAAGAACATGTAATAATATGTTCTTTATAATCACATTTAACATCTAGTTTAATTTTTTTTTATCATTCAACGTTTTTAAATGCAGTTACACAGTTTCTGTTCTTTGATGGTATTTTTTTTTTGCATTGCATTAAGACAAAAACACAAACACTAACAATTTATGTTTAATTTGCGTGTTTATTCCGTTTCATTTAAATAGGAAAATAACGAGTCTTTTTATTTGAATTTTTTCTGTTTTTATTTTTAATTTAAATTTCTAATTAACTACTCAAAAAATATTTTATATCTAAATTGGAATGGAATGGAACAATTTTGTTCTAATAAGGAAAAATTTATAACACAATGAATTCATTCCAAAGATTTTTCTAAACAATTTTCAATATAATTTTTTTTTTTAAAATAAAACAAATACATCCTTTTTGCATTTTTAATGAAATTATAGAAATAAGTAGGTCAAGATATTTTACAGTGAGACAGTAGAGACACAAAAATCCCATAAAAATTTTCATCTTTCCAGACATGGATATGAAATGAAAATAATATGAAATGTTAAAAAAAAATATGAGGAAATAAAAATAGATGAAAGGAAATAAAGTCTCTTGTTTATTTATTTATATTTTGTGTTGTATTGCAATTTTTTTGATCCTTAACCCGAATCTGGTTAAATGTGACCAGAAAGTTAGGGATTGGCTAATTTTTGTACACTGAAAGCTGAAAACGCCCCGCAGTACAAAAATATTAACATAAATTTATTATAATTTTTGCATAAAATCATATCCAAATATCTTTGAATGTTTTATGGTGATTTCTTTCCAAAGTAATTTTTGAATAATTTAGCAATAATAAAAAAATAGTAAAAAAACACAAAGAAAACTAGTTACGCAACGAATGACTGGTTGCTCACCGGTCAAAATAAAAATAATACGATATTTCCTTAAGTATCCACTACAAATTCATATCAATACAGTTGTCATTAAATTAATAATAAAAATAATAAAAAAATAATGAAAAAAACATCTGTCTTTGAAACTTCCCTCTGAATGGATAATTTCTGCAAATGTATTTGCTTAATTAAGTAATTAAAATTGATATTCAAAGTACAATTTTAAAAAAGAGCACAGGAAATAAAGATATGGTACAAAGGAATCATACCAAGATCACCTTTTGCCCACTTCAAGCGTTAAAATTGCAATTTTAAGTCATAATAATTGAACAAGGATTAAACTTTTTTAATATTCATTTTTTTTCATCGAATGTCATGCTTGTATGCGTTTTAATCGCATATTTCTTTTGTTTTATGTTTAATTTTAGTTTAATTTAAGATATGTGTCATTAATTGTTTCGCTTGATTTTGATTTTAATTAATTTGACTTTGACATTGTGTTAATTGCTGTTAAATCTGAGATAATTCGATCAAAAATTAATCAATTTAACTCTTTAATGAATCGGAGGTTGTTGTGAAGTCCATTTTCCTTTTGCAATCGCTCTGAGTCATTTCAATGAAAAATTTAGTGAGCCTTACAAACAGTTGGGCGATAATGAGTTAACATTATTCACCTCTTTACATGAAAAATATATGGAAAGGAGAAAGAAAAGAAAGCAAAACAAGGTCATTTAATTTATTATATCCGCTCATATTATTTGACGTTCAACTCAAATTTTCACACATAACACATTTATAAGGAAAGACAGTGAAAAGAACTCATTCAATTGTAAGGGTAAATAAATAAATAAATATATTTAATTACATATCGCCCATACACGATCTACCCTAATTATTATTAATTCGTGTGTTTGCTCAACACTTTTTTTGTATATTCATTACTTTTGTTTTATTGTTATTAATTTATTTTGTAAACCACCCCTCACTCAGAGTATGGACTGCAAAAATAATATATATTTTTATAATTTTCACTTTTAACCTTCTTATTTAACAATTTTACTTCATTTTAAATGTAATTTATTTGTATTTTTTAAGTACAATTTGTGTGATCGATAAAAAATGAAAATGACCGCACTATGAACTGAAATTGACCAAATATGATAAGTTTTTGTAAACGCTTATCTCTATCAGTTGTAATGTATCATAAAAATCATTATACATGTATTTCGATTCAAAAAAAAAATACGAATTAGCTCATTTTGGTCTTAATTGGCTCACAGTGAACCAGCATAATGCTGGGCAATTGACTTATCGCGTGTCTGTCGTTAAATTAAAAGTATAGTGCAAGGTTCTGTGTTAAAATACTTTTTCAATGCAGGTAATGTTAGTTCATTGTGTTATGTAAGAAAGTTTTTTTTTCAATTTTTAACATTTAAGGAGCTTGCAAGTAAAAGAATTGGGAAAAATTCAACCTTTGAGCTGATTATGCAACTATTTTTTCATTGTATTGATTTTTTTATAACAAATTTTATTCAAATTTCAATTTCAAGAACAAGAACACATAAAATTAACTTATCAATATTAATATCTTGGCATTGAAATGTAACAACTATGTTAAAATAATGATGTTATGATGATGAATCAATCTTCAAAAAGTAAAATTCAAATGAAAATTTCATTATCAAGAAAAAAACACGAAATTTTAACATAAATTTAATTACAATTATTATTGTGAAAGGTATTTAAACTCTTTAATTTGTATAAATTTATTATGAAAAGATTATCTAGCTCTCACTGTTCAACAAAAAATTTGATGATTTGATGATTTTGAGTTTAAAGGCCCCCGTTCCCCTTAGAGTAATTTTCGTAATTTAAAGTCCTTCGAAAGTTAATCGAAGGATTTTTCTTGATTTATCAGTCTTGTAGTAAAATTGACCGTTTGATTCAAACTGACACCACCGGAATCGAAAAATGCGCGAGAAAAGTCTGATAGGATACACTCTAAGTTGAAAATACCCCGCAGACCACCCCGCATAATATGCATAGACTAGAAGAGTGCCCATAATACTCGAATTCTTGTTCCAAATTAACTGGAAATGCGATAAAAATTTCATTCATTAAATGTCCTGTAACCGTGAATCAAAGATCTTCGTCTGCGGACCAGGTCACTTTGTACTGCGGGCGTTTTCAGTTTTCAGTGAAAGTCTTTAATGGATATGCATTTAAACGTCAAAGCAAACAAAAATCCTCACATTACAAAATTCACAAAGCCTTAAAATAGTTATAAAGTAAATTAATTTTCTATTCATTTCATTCAACATTTTAAATAAAATGAAAATTTGAATTTAAAATTTATTGGTCGTTGTAAAATTAAATGTTTCATTTAAAATAGAATTTGATATCAAAATCGGCATTTAACCTTGCCGCTTACACTCGAATTACTCATCGGATATAATTTTTTTTGTTATTGTCAAAATTCGATTGTTTTAAATTTTTAATTAATTTTTTCATTTCATTTCATTTCATTTCATTCCATTTCACTTCATTTGTTTTTGTATTTTCATTTAATTATAAATTTTTTTTCGACTTTTGTCAAATTTTAAATCGAATTAATTGAACTTCATTATCTTCTTTGTAATAAGTTTACTTTAATTTAGGTCATTTTGTGTATCACAATTTCATTGATTCAATTTCTTTTCATTTTATTTTGGGTGAAGATTCAATTTCTTATTTGGTTTCATGTAATTTTTTTGCAATGGAATATATTTTCTTCACTCTATTTGGTAACTTTATATTTTTTCATTTTTTATTTTTTTAAATTTATTATTATTATACTTTTGTAACATTAGCAGCTGAAATGTGTTACAATTGAATGTCAGTCAGCTACTGTTGTTTATATTGATGGAAAAATTACATGAAAGTGGTGTGCAGTGTATTTGTTTTTTACTTTTACTAATAATTCTATGCTAGTTGTGGTGGTTGGTCGAGCGGTAGAGTGTCAGTATAAATACAAAATATTTTGACTACTTTGAATATGAAGAAATTTTGTATCAAATTAAAGATTGATAACACAAGATTTATGGTTTGAATTTTTTACTTGAAATTTAAGTTTTTGGGAATACCGTTGAAATGTTTTTATAGGATTGTTTCTATTGAAGCACCTTTTTGAGTATTTTTATTTTATTTTTGAAAGTTAAACTTTAATATAAGAACGTTCTTTCCACTCTGAGTTTATTTATAATACTAACCGACTGACTGATTTAAAAAAAAATATGAAATATCATATTGAACGGAATGTAGTAATATATAAACAATATATTTTATAAAGAAATAAAACATATGAGCAACAACACACACACAAATTATTTCTATTCATATGAATAATACAAAAATAACTTTTCGCTACTTTTGTATACATTTCATAAATATTCTATGAAGCGATAGAACTTCTTTTTTTTGATAGTACAACCGCACTTTGGTGTTTTTATTTATATTTTTGTTGTTGTGAATAAGAAAGAACATTATCTTTGAAATATGTGAGTTTTTTTATGTTGAAACTCAAAATTTATTAATTTGATAGATGGAATTTTAAACATTATTTGTAAGTGCATTTACATTCTCAACCCAAAAGCAGTGGGACAACACAAACCTTTGAGAAGGCAATTCTAGCACAGGTTCTGGATCGTTGTTGATTAAAAACAATGGAGGGCGTAATTCAAAGCGTTTTATCTTCTAAGATGGTTTGAAAACCGTCTTTCACAAGCTGATGTGTTAGTGAAATACGTGGTTTTCTAGATTTCAGTCTTTTTGGCACTGTTTCCTTGAATATCGTGGTGTAGAGGTGTCTCCGGAAAATTCAGAGCTTTAGTGTATTCTCTTACGAAGACTTGTTTTTTTCTCAAGTCTTTAGAGATGATGTTTGTTAAAGCAGGTAACAAGTCAGTTAAGCGCATTGTTTAGTTCAATTCCGTATCAATCAATTTGTTGAAAAGGCAGGGTTGGATATCCTTGAGCATGGTCGATATAATTTTTTTACTCTTTTCAGATAAAATTTGAAAATTCGACATATTCTGACAGACAAACATGAAGACAAACCAGTCAAACAGACTATATATTTTTTTTTATCACCATATAACAAATATTCTTTGATATAACTAATGTAAAATATAATATTTTTGTATAGCGTATAATGTTGATGTAAAATATACACTAGTGCGTGTTTATTTATATAAAACACGCACATAAATTCAAGCCGGTTACTAAAATTTTGAATTTTTATGAAACTGATCAGCTGAGTCTATTTTGAAATTAGGGTGCAATTTAAAAAAAAAACTGCTTGTTCATTTTGAACCAACTTTAGCACCGAAATCCAAATAATACAGTAAAGTCTCCATATAGTGAAAATTAAGCTGTACGTATTGATTCTATATAATGACAAATCAGTATCTATAAAAACTGTAGATCCATAGAAACTGACTTGTCATTAAAAAGAATCAATGCGTACAGCTTATTTTTCACTATATGGAGACTTGACCGTATTAAATTTTGTCCGGTTTCATATTATTGTGGTTTTATTTCACCGAAATATTCAATTGATACCACTAAATTTATCTTCGGCCCATAATCATGTTAAAGAAAAACGTAAATGATGATATCAACACCTTTTGTCATTCAAATTTAATGTTTTATTTACTCTTCTTTAAATCTATGTTGGATACTCAAATTTAACCACAAGAAATTCAATCAATTTTTTTTAATCACAAAAATCGTATCAATTTTTTGATTAGTCACCGTTTTATATGATTTTTTGCAAAATTTAAATAACCAGATTTCTCCACCTGTTGAAAGGCATTCAAAAAAATATTCAAATTTTATCACATCAAACGAAAATTTACTCTAATATGGGACTTGTATCAATTAAAAGCCTATTAATTTAATCTTCATCCCCTTTTTTCTGACATAAATTGTGTGTTTTGTAGTGAATCAGCATTTAATACATAAATAATATGTAAAAAAACGTGTTTTAGGAATTTTATCAGACAATTTGCTGAAATTTATGTTAGTCGGATCTTAATATCAATTCACGAATCGAAAAATGAGGAACGATGTATTGTTCTTACTCAAATTGATAATAATTGAGAGGTGAATCGTGTGTTTTGTGCTTAGAACGAATGGATAATAAATTGATAAATTTCATGTGTGAAATTGCAATTATAATTTTTATTTTAATGAAATTTATGATTTGTTTATTTACTTTAATAGAAGATTAAAGTGACCATTAAAACGTGATTTTGTTTGAAATATTGTGAGAAAAATTTTGATCAACTGAAATTAATTCTAAACATTCTCAGGAAAAATTCAAACTATTTTAAGAGTCATGTTGCGAGTTTTTCAAAACATTTCAATAAACTTTACGAAAATTACACCATTGATCAAAAGTTGTAAATTCAAAGGGCCGTTTATCGTTAACGTTAACCGTTTATAACGGTTTTCTACATTTTTTGGAAAGAGTCAGAAAAGAAAATTTGAATCAATTTTTTTACAGTATTAAGAATTGTCGAGTATTTGGAAATATCCCTCTTAAAATGGTATTAAATTACTTAATTCAAACAAAATTGTTAAACATGCGAAACATTTATTTATTTATGAAATGTAATAGCGTTATTTGTATTTAAGAACATTTTTTGTTTTATTTCTAATTTTATTACTTCTAAAAATTCTTTTTCTTATCTCGTTCAAATTCCTTAGATAAACTGATCAAAAATTTTCAAGGAAATTTCATAAAGTACGTTAAGACTCATTTTCATTTAAATTAAACTTTGGCGTCACATCAATCACATTCAAATGATAAATGATTTGGGATTGAATGCGTTTTAATTTAATTACAATTAACGTTAATTTAATAATAGCTTATCAAGTTGAAATTTAACAATGTTAAATTAAAATCAAATATGCACTAATTAATGATTGTTTATCAGTGTGAAGTGATTTGTGGAACTTGATTATGACCTAACAATGTGAGATCATTACGAAAAGTCAAATTTTGATGTTATTTGACCGTGAATAATCAAAGGAATTCAAGGATAAAGGAAAAACTTTCGAACTTGAATGTTAAAAATCATGAAAAATCACTCTGCACAATTCCTGTTAAACTCAAAATAAATAAAAACAATAATTAAATCATTAAAATCTGTATCGAATCTGATAATTAATTTATAAACTTGATTGTTGATTGCACATTAAATTTAATTTTAACGATTTCGCACCTGAATATCATCAATGTAAACATTAAAATTAATCGTTTGTCTTTGATATTTTTTTTTATTGCTTTTTTTATTTCTATTTTTGTTTTGTTTCATTTTGAAAAAAAAATCGAAATAAAATTACGTAAAGTAAATAAAATACAAATTTACGATGAGGAATGAGATAAAATTCCGCAAAATGTAGGAAATATGTCCAGTGAGGTGTGGACAGCTCACCTTACACTTGATTGTTTTTGTTTTAATAATTATTGTCAAGTTTGTTAAATTTATTTTTCGATTGTGATTCACTTTTCATTTGTAATAGATAAATAAAAAATTAAAATTAATGATATGAAACTTACCTTAAGAGCAAGGTCAATTGCAAATCATGTCCTAGGCGTTCCAAGGCCGAAGTACCTTCAACACGTATGGCATTTATTTTCTCACGCAAACTACGAGAACTGCTTGTATGACGCTCTTTCAATATCTCAAAAATGTTTGGTTGACGTAAAAATGCCACCACCTTAAAATAAATTTCAACAATCAACATGAATTTAAAATATGTGATTAAATTTAATTGTGTACTCACTTTGTCATTATATGCTATGGGAATATCGATTCCAACAGGCACACGTGGTAATATGCTCGGTCTGGGTGGACGAGGTGGTGGTGTTGGAGCCACATCTTGTTCTTGCCATAACCTGATTCGAGGACATTCTGTTGGCACTCTTGGATCCATGAACGATGTTTTGCGATTTGTGTGATCAATGAAAAATGTCTGAAATTAAAAAAATTTTAAATAAAATCAAAAACTAATTGAATTTGAATGACTCACCTTTCCAGTTTGATCTGTTTTGGATTCCCATCCTGAAGGCAAATCCTTATTAATTTGTGCAAAACAATTGCAGAGTGTAACTAAATCTCTATTATGTTGATATCTTGCAAAACTATTTGGATCCCTGCGAATTCTTGAGACCATATGTTTGAGTGCAGAATTTCCTGTCCACATTTCAATTGCTTGCTCATTTTTGTGTAACATTGAATAAAAGTCAGATCTTAACATCATCAAAAGTGCTGGGTGTGTATCATTTATTTGAACATTCAGTGGATATTGAACAGGTCCTGATGAGGAAGATGATGATTGGTGTTGTTGTTGTTGAAGCATATCAAGTACAGGACTGCTATTTGTGTCACGTCTATCGTAAATTGTGCGTCTAATTGATGCATATCGTCTATCTAATTGTTGTCGATGTTGTTCTGGAACCGAAATTGACGATTGTTGTCCAGGTCTTGTCCAACTAGTTGTTCGAGTTGCATGATCAATGTAAAATATACGACCATGACTGTCCATGCGGGCTTCCCATGCAGGTGGAAGTGACTCTTCCAAAACGTGTTCACCTCGAGCTCTTTCCGGAATCGAAGGAAGTCGAGCACTTGTTATGTGACGCATATTAACACCATCAGAATTGTCATTTTCATCGCGAGATTCGGCATTAGTAGGAGTAGAAGTGTTATGATGATGATCGGTATTACGATTCGTAAGTGAGACTATATCAGCATGGCGTATTTCGGGAGATGGCACGGTTTCTGGTGAGCAAACATTACGTAAATGTAAATCTGGAGGACCAAGTGTTTCGGCAAGAGCTCTCAATCGACGAGCATGATGTGTTGGAGTTGGAGGACAAATTAAATTCTGATCTCGAATACTTCCTCCAATACGAGACAATGGTCGTGGTTGTGGCCTTATAGGTTTCGGATAAGCCAAAATTGGAGATCCTCTATCTGGTGAAGATAATGAATCTAAAGGTGATTGCGATCTTGTTGACGACCCTGAGGGTGGACTTCTTGCTCTCGGTGATAAACTTCTGCTGAGAACACTTGATGCCAAACCTGAAGCTTGATCTAACGATGAACAACCAGCAATATCATGAATTCCGGCATCTAAATTATATCCATTTAATAAACGACGACTTTTCCCATTGGAAGTTGTTCTAACAAGTGGCTTGTGCGGTTTTAAAGGCATTGTTTGAGCAGCTACATCATGACCCATTACGATGACGGGCACAGGTGTTACAGTATTGGTGCTAGTTGAAGCAACAGTTGGATTTGAATTTTTTTGTGGTTCATCTGGAAATTTAAATTCTTCACATTGAACCATTTTATCACTAAGTTTCAACTTTTTCTTAATTAACGCCCGTTTTTGCTTGGGACTCGTTTCAACATTTAACGCCTCTAAAACATCATTATTTTTCATTAAATTATTCGAGCTACCGTGATTATTTATTACAATTATATTTGTGATCAAACTTCTTGCTGGAGTACTATCTGATACACTCACATCCTTTTCTGGAGTAGCAAGAGGTGCATTTTCATCTACAATTATTGGCTGTAGTGGTCTTACGAGTTTTGACTGTTGCTTTGCATTGGCAACTGAATCAAAGAATTCTCCTGGAATAAAGTCAAGTCCATTTGGTTCCTCGCATGGCGTTGAAAATTGTTCGTCAGTATCGATGATATCAAATGAAAAGTCATCTGTTTGACCGCACTTTGGTGGCCATGATCTCTCTAAAGGTCTATGATGTTTACTTGGAGGCGATTTTCTCGATGTCATTGTTGGAGTATTTTCATTTTCTTGTCCTGCCTGCCATATAAATCCATATAAGTCTTGTGATGTCGATTTAACACACCCATTTGGACGAATTTTCTTTTTTGTTCCATTTGCGACAGGTTCTTGTTCAAAACTCTTTGTTGGTTTGGCTTTGCGACGAACTCCAGAACATCCACCTGTCGATGAATTTGAACATGACTCACCCCCATGACCAGCAGAGCATGTATCCAAATCTTTTGGTTTCTCACTATTATTTTCTACACAGCTTCCAATACTTGCTTTATCTGAAATTAATTAAAAATTTAATATTTAATTACATTAAATTTTAAAATCAAATAAATTTACCTTCAAAATCGTTCAAATTATCATCTATAGTCTTAATACTTTTAAAATCCTCATCAGACATTTCACTTTTATCAATAAAATCTAAATTTCCATCGGCATTTGAATTTGTCGTCGTATCAACTGAAGCACCTTCAACTTCCGGATTTTCTTCCGCTTTTTCTTGTTGTTGCGATTCAAGACTTTCTGTCTCTTTGTCATTGCTCTCTTCAGCTTCATTTTGCATTCTTTTACTAATTAACTTATGTAAAAACTATTTAAATGTAATCCTTTAACTACCAATAAATACTAATAATAATTTTATTTAATATTTTTTCCTACATCAATTTGTATTTTAAAATATTGAAGAAGATCTATGACGTCATATTAACAAAGTTGGGTATCAATTTTCTTTTTCACTTTTTCCATGTTGCTACCATTAATACAGACTTTTCAAAACTTAATTTAGTGAAACTTAAACATGAAGAACATGTTTATGCGGATTTTAACACAATTTTGTTAGATTTTCTAGGTGAATTTCAATTTAAATCCGGGTTCGATGTAACAGAACACCTATTTGTTATTTTTTTTACAAATGTCAATATTTTTGTGACGTAAGGGGTTGTGAGTGAGAAAAAGAATCGGATTTGATATGACCCTGCGCAGAATAGAAATTCATTTGAATGTTGTTTACATTAAAAGTACGTTATTCTGGTTTGTTTTGTGTTTTATTTCAAGTTAGTTGCAAGGAGGGCTTTGCTGGAAAATATGAAACAAAAATATTATCAGAGTCTTTAAGAGAGAGTGAGAGAGAGGTTTTCCCTCCCTATCGCCCTCTTTTACTCTCAAATGACAAAGAAAACCCTTGTTGATTTGAAAAAAGTCAACCCATGTAACATGTTCATCAAAAAGTTTTCATTGAATAAGTGAAAAGTATGAAAAATCTTTATAGAAAAAAAAATTTCGATTACTTTCAGGTACATAAATCACATAAAACGAGCTACCTCTCTTCAAAATTATCTTAAAGAAGTAAAAATAGGTGTAAAAAATGTGTCATGACCGTGAATTGCATTTTTTTTCTTTTACCATTCCGTTCAACTCAAAAAAATACAATTTTTTAAGCTATTGTCATACTAAAAAAAGACACAGTGACTATATTTAAAGTGGATGGTATGTTAAAGGATTAGAGGTAGGATTACAATCGTACAATTTTTCTATTATGTAGTGCAAGTCAGCGACAGTATCGATTCTTTTATATGTAGGTATTTTATATTCATGACTATAAATACATTTTTTTATTTTGGCTTTGAATTTAAACGTTATTAGGTTGAACCACCAAAAAAATTGTATTATTTGTTTCTAAATCACATCTATTTATTATTTGGACAAAGATTGATCACTGTGTCACATTAAGAAATTTGATCAACAAAACAACGATTGTTCACTTGATTGCATTTAAATTGGAACATGTGTTCGTGGTTTTAGGGCAAATTCGAACTAGCTATTGGCAATTTTCTTATAATTTTCAATTGAATTGAATAAATTTACATAACAATTTAACGGTAATAAGCTAGTAAGCTACTGTTTGTGGTACAAATGTGAAAATGTAGCCAAAATATTATTCGGATGAAGAAAAAAAATTTTACTAAAATTTTGGTATGGTACAATAATAAATAGACGACTGTGGAGTGTGGAATCTTCATAAAATATATATGTGTGATAAGGGATTTAAATTTAACCGAGATTACATTACTGACTGACTGACATGGATGCCTTTTCTAAATCTGTTTGTCTCGACGCTCATCTAAACAATTTAAATGAATCTACATAAAATAAGTAACTTTAATGTAAATATATTTTTTTTTATTTGTTTTACTTTCCTGTCTGTTGGCTCGCATTTTACCCAGATGTTAAAATAAAATTGAAGCAACGTGATCTGCAAATTAGCCCTTAGGTGCCCACGAGGAAAATTTTATGTGATTTTTAAAGAAAATCTTGTATTTGTTTTTTTGATATGACATAAATTGAAATGGAATAAATTTTTCGAAGTCAAAGAAGTCGATTCAAAGAAGCTCAAAAATTGAGAATAGCCCTTTACGGAAATACAGACTTTTGGAACCCGTTTTCCGTTTCAAGGTCAAAATCCGTCAAAAGGAGTGTTTTTATGTTAAAAAAATTCAAATTCAGTTGAAGCTATTGAAGGAAAAAACGGAGCATTTAAATGCATGCCCGTTTAAAAGCCCATTTGGTCGTAAAGGGTTAAGGTACAGAAAAAACTTGAAATGGGTCAAAACTTTTTCAAATTAATCAACCTGTTGCACGTTTAAAGCTTCAAGAAATTATTTCACTTTAATTTCACTGTAATTTACCTTACAACTCAATTAAAATTAAATTATTTATTTAAACTTCTTGTATTACTCTTTTATAATGTAAACATGATTGATAAAGTCATCAAGATAATGTCAATCATTGAGATACAACATCAGATTATTTGATGCAAAATAAAAGATAAAATTAATGTCAAAAAAAAAGTAAATAAATTACTTAATGTAATTATTCATGAATAATTTTCTTCATATGCATATCGTGCATAATGTAATAAAAAAATTAATAAACATTCAATTATTTTTTTCTCTTTAAATTTAATTTTAATTTTAATTTTTTGTTGATATTCCGGAATAAAGCTGATTCAATGAAGGTATGAAATGTGTATCATTTCACGTTTAATTTAAAATAAAAAAGAAAGAAAAGAATAACATTGACTTTAACATTTTAATATTATTATTTTTTAAGATTAAAAAGTAATAATTTTATTTTTCTGCGAAAGTTTCAGAAAAATAAACGAATATTCAATTAAACATTTGAATGTAATCACAGTCAATCAGTACCATGCAAGTTGAGCGATATGTGTAAAAAGTTAAAAGTAATGTGAAACATTGAAGTTGAAATTTGAGGTTAATTATTAAGCGCATTTTGACATGATTTGTGGGTTTCTTGGTCTGTTGATGTGACAAGTGCGTGAATTTGATCTGAAATTAATGGAATTTAACGGTTAAAGAACGAAACACTGGTATTTGATAAGCAAACAGAGCTGGAAGGTGGCTGGACCCCCTCATGGTAGTCAAAAGGAGACCGATAGAGGGCGTTAAATGATAAATTTTACTTGAGTTAAGTCTCAATTTAAGTTGGAACTGCGTGAAATGCAAAAATTGAATCTGAAGCCTCCTCATCATGACATTCCATTTCTCGAATAGGGTCTCTGTTGATCTGAGTCCGTGTCACTTTTCACCGATTTTTTTTGAAATGCAGACATTGAACTTTTTTTAAACACATTTTATTACTGGATTGGTGTGACATTAATGGAAAAAACGAAACACAATACATCAATTAATATAAAATTTGTTTCTTACAGCATGAACCATATGTTTAATTATTATAATTATTTATACTTGATTTTGATTTAATATACAAAATGAGTGATAAGTTTCACATAATTTTTTTTTTCCTTTTAAATCTTGAAGCAATAAATTATATGAAAGGTGTCGGCTGAAACATAAATGACGTTAATTCAATCATGTAGGTCTTTATTTTGCAATGACTTGAAGTCAGACATCAGTGAAATAGCTCAAAATCGATTCTGTACATTCGTGGTAGATTCGCTCACATGGCTTATGATCCTTACCAAAGTTTTCCGCAATTAAATAATCTTTTTGTTGTGGATTTCCAATTTCATCGTTACTCGTTGAAGGACTGTAATTAAAATTAAATTAATTTGCTGTTAAAAAATTAGTTTTGTATCTCACCTTAAAAAAGTGTACGCGATTTCTCCTAACAAGCCACTGTAATAAGTGATTGGTGCATGACTAAATTCACAAATCATCCTCAATAAACATGCTTTTCCATCAAATCCACGTTGTTCCAACAGTTTTTCAATGACATAGTAGATATGCCATCGATTCACTCCATGTTCCTTACTCTGTCCAAAGAGACTTTCACGGTGCTCTACCAACTTTTTCATGGCATCCTCATGTTTCATTGATTCAAGTTTCAAATCAACATTTTCATAGTAAACTTGCCCGTCAACTTCCTCGTCATATCTCTCATAAGTTTGATTTAATTCTGTATCATAAAAAAGTTCCCTTCTTCGTCGTCCTGCTCCGGGATCTGTAACGTCAGTTATATCAGCCCACGTGTCATGTTTAAGGTATAATTGTTCGGGTCTATCTGCCAAGTAATATTGAGCTTTCAGCACATAACCCGTTGTCACAGACAACTGTAAAGGAAGCGGAATTCCAACACCCCAAATCAGTTGATGACGCGTTGGAGCAGTTGGAGGTACAAGTAAAAATTTGCCGTTACATGAATTTATCCAAAAAATTTGCAATAAAATGATTGGAATGAAATTTTTATTGTTGTTGAATGTCATTTTTTTTATTAAGTATAATTTTTTTAAAAACTGTTCATATTCTCACTAATTTCAATGAAGTACTGAAATAAAAATATTCTTGATTTCATAAAATTTATGGAACTATTTTATGTATAACGGGACTTTTCATTGTAATCAAAATAAATAACCGAAAAAATGTTAACAAGGTGTTAATTAACACAATTATTGAATATTAGTGATCAGTAGGTGTGAAGTGCAACCTGATATTTATTTGAATTGAATTGAATTGAAATCATTTAATCCAAATAAAATTTATTGCTTTTACAAGATTTTTTATGGTCTTCAGACAACCACTTTTACGATTTTGTTTTGACTCGATGCTGAATTCGATGTGAAATGAAATGAAGATACAGATTTTATTGGATTTAGAGCTTAAAAAGTTTTTTCTTTGTAAAATAAAAACGTAAAATGATGCTAAAAATATGAATTATTTGAATAAACATTCAATGTAATCGATTTATGTCTAGTCGTGAAGTTCACAGTCAAGAAATGAAATTTTTGGATGATGGGTTAAAATTTTATGAACATTTAGTATCAGTGAATAGTTAGAATTATCAAAAATTTCTAACTGTTTTCAAGAAACTTTTCTCACATGTACGAATTATTCTTAATAGCCGAATTCAGTTATGTTGAGAGTAAGTGCCCATTGAATAATAATAAAAAATCTTCCATTTAATTTTTAATTTCCATTATTAATTCATGTCATGCTGATTTTTTTCCCGGAAAATATTAAAAATTAACATAATTTGTCCATGCTTAACCTTTCCTCACCCAAATAATAAAAATTTATTTGAACATGTAACCCACAAAAATTTCATGGTTTAAAGTTGACCAAAATTTATCACTTTTCTCCTTTCCCTTTCAGTTACAATTTTCTATAAACACAATGAAATACACGAATTTCCAAATAAAAACATACCTTCTTAGTCTCATATTTGCAATATCATCGTACTCAAATACAAAAAAAATACACACCGCTCGTAAATGTAACGTAAATATACGCATACAACAACAAAAATTCATTCATTCAACATTTTTTTTTTTTACATTTTACTTTTAATTCTATCAGTCAGTCGACTCCTTGCCACAGTTGAGTTCAGATCGTTCAAAATATTTTAGTTTTATATTCGATTGTGTTTAAATTATACGAGAATTTTACCGGCGAAATTACCTCAAAAATTTTTAAATAAAATAAAATAAAAATTATCTTGAAATTTAATCAAATTAATTAAAAGTTGTTCATTATCTCAATTAAATTTGGATTTGATCCTTTTGATGTTACCAAAAATAGTTTTAATTGAATCACAATTCAATGAAACCAAATCAAAATTAAAAAAAAAAATAAATAATTTAACGTGATATTTAAAGCAAAAATGAACTGATAAAAATTTCGACCTTATAAAAAGAGAGAAATAAAAAAAAATTAAAAAAAAATCACACTGATGAAGTAATTACAATGTCAGTTAGCTCTGATTATTATCTGAAAGCAATTACCAGCAATTAAATTTCAAAAGATGTCTTAATTTAATTGATTTTCATTAAATTGAGTGTGTGAGTGTGAAAAAAACTCACTCATTGTGTGAAGGAGTAAATAAATGCAATGTAATCAATCAATTACTTTGAAATACTATAAAAATTTTCAAAAAAAATTGAAAATTTCAATTAATTTAAATGGAAATTAATGATTTGAAACGATTTGTAGTTTTTAAATACTTTTTTTTTTAAATGAGACATTTAAAATTAAATAAATAAATAAACTGCCTACTTTAAAAATTTGTATTGCAATGAGATTTATCTTAAATTAAATTTATTTTTTGCTGATATTAAGTTTTAAAAAAGCAAAAAAAATATAAGACAATTAAAAAGTAGTTGATTGGTTATAATTCATTTATTTTATTTCATTTAAAATTTTTTAATGTCTTTTCTCTCGAAGGACACACGAAACTTAAAAGAAGCAAAGTGTATCAAGTGCATTGAAATTTAAATTAAAAGTGAATTAATATGAAAAAATATATCAATGAATATGCTAAAGAGCAGATTAAAAATTCGTTTATTTTCTGCCCTTTAAATGTCACTTCATATGGACTGATTAAATTTTTTTTCTTTATGTCTTGTTTTTTTTTAATCGTACTATGATTTGTATGTAATACCATAAAAAAAATAATTGTTATGGCATTTCATTTAACCCATAACATACGATAATAATAATAATTTAACCCATTAACTATCATTGCTGGAAAAAATAATTTTTAAGGGGGTAAACAGGTGAAACTTGAAAGTTCATTTTGTATAGATACACATACGGAAACTTCAAAAATTCAATACGTAAAGAGAGTTTGCAAAAGTTTGACGTGCTAGCCCAGCAAGGGCAAAATGTGACAAATTCTGTCCAAAGGTGAGAATTCTGTGATCGTGTGTAAAATTACACATTTCTCACGCAATTCACCACAAAAATCGTTTTGGAATTTAAGGGAATGATTGGCTTACAAGTTACTAGTGGAAAAAGTGAACTGTAAGTCTTCAATGGGTTACGGATTTTCATATAATTTTTTTTATCAAATCGAATATTGAAATTTAGGACATTCCAAAACGTTTTGTAGTTTCAGTTCCCAATATTGGTTTGCTAAAACACTTATAAACACGTCTATTCGGAGCAGTTTCAATTGATTTGGGATTGAAAGTCCACAATGTAAACCCAAAACCAGTGCAAGACCAGTGAAATTTCTTAAACAACTTTGAAGTTTCAAAGCCTGCTCCAGTAAAATCGTTCTAAGACTTTTTGAAGTGAAAACTTTCAAACACTTCCTTCACTTTTTCTATCCTCATTCATTTGTCTCACTACAAACTACTATGTTTTATTCCATTTTATCTTCTCTTGTTCTACATAATTTAATTTTTCCATTTATTTTCATCCTCTCATCATACCTATAAACAAAACTCGTAATAATCAGATTCAAGTCAGATTGTTTATGATGTAAACTTTTGTTGTGTATTTTGTATTGTGTTTTACTATTATTGCACCAACTTTTCAACACTTGTTTCTTACCATCTTTCTCATATGTGTTGTAAAATTGAGTGTAAACAAAAACATGAGCAGACTTTCATACATTTGGTGAAACAAAAACATTGTCTTGAAAATGGGATTTTATTAAAGATTTTTTGAAACTGAACCATTAGATAAAAGATTTTTATTATTATAAATTTATTTTGTTTTTTATACCAAAAATTTGAACATATGATGCTTTAAATAGTGACGTGACATAACTGATCAATTTAACCTCGTAATTGTTTCTGTAGACCATTTAAGACTAAAATAAAAATCATATTTCATACGTCAAAAATTGCTATAACTCAAATTTGTATTTTTACACATCACAAGATGCAACAATAACAAACTCATTAATTTCAAAGTAATATATTTTTGCCCATTTAATACACAATTACACCACTTAAATGTCGACAAATTGGCATAAACATAAAATTTTAACATTATCAATTAATCATCAAAATTTATAACAAAAAATTTATAATAAAAAGATTCGTTTAATTTCATTTAATTTTTTCTTTCATTTTAATGTTTATACAATTTAATTTGTCTGTTACTGTTTCGATGTACCTCGAAAAAATTTTTTAATGAAATAATAAATAATAATGATGAGAATAAAGCAAAATTTTGCTTGTTTGTTGATTAAAATGCAAAAATGAAAAGAAAAACAAATAATATTTTTTCCTGTTATTTATTTTGAGAAATTAAAAAAAAAACAAATTTCTTTAATGATGGGGATAAATTTAAAATGAAATGGTCTTTCAATCATAATAAAATAAAAGCAGAAATTACGGTTATAAAATTTAATGAACTATAAAAGTATGCAATTGAAATGCGAATGAATGAATGGGTGTAGTTTGAGAAATATTGTAAAAGTTTTTAAATCAATTTTCAATTAAATGTAATTTTTTTTAATGTTAAATGAAATTAATTGTCAATAACTTTGACTATAAAATAAAAGAGTTCATAAAAAAGAATATTTTTGTGATTAAATGAAAAAAAAGAGGTAAAAATTGTTTATAGGGTTAAGCAATCAGATACCGTAACTAAAGTAATCAACGAATTTTCCAAAAATCATCAAATTTTTTGAAAAATCATCGAATTTTTCAAAATCGTAAAAATTTTCGATATTCATCAAATTTTTTCAAAAATCATCGAATTTCCAAAATCGTCAAATTTGTGCAATATTTCCAAATTTTTCAAAATCGTCAAATTTGTGCAAAATCAACGAATTTTCAAAAATCATCAAATATTTTGAAAAATCATCGAATTTTTCAAAATCGTAAAATTTTTCGAAATTTACCGAACTTTCCAAAATTTTAAAATTTGTGCAAAATTAACGAATTTTAAAATATCATAAATTATTTTCAAAATCATCGAATTTTCCAAAATCATAAAATTTTTCGAAATTCACTAAATTTTGCAAAATTTTAAAATTTTCCAAAAATCATCGAATTTTCCAAAATCGTAAAATATTTTCGATATTCATCGAATTTTTCAAAATCATAAAATTTTTTCAAAAATCATCAAATTTTTTCAAAACTGTCAAAGTTGTGCAAAAAGAAATCAGTACGAAACAAGGTTTTGGAATTTTCCTTACTTTGTGCAAATTAATTTAAGATTTTATTATCACTGAAATTTCAATTGAAATATCCAGTCACTTAAGCACATCATTATAAAATGATTATACTTGATATTGCTTTCTTTACACTTTGCTTCTTTACTATTTTTCGTTCTTCAGACTTAATTAGTGCTAATAAAAGATCAAACATCACATAAAGACATTGCAACTAAAAGCAATTAAAGAACTGTTAATAGAATAATAAAACCATTTTCTTCATTTAAAAGATTATTAAAGTAAAACAGTGAATTTATAAAAAAAAACAATAATCATTATTTGTATCTAGTGAAATGGGATGAAAAAGCACAAAAAAACATTAAAATTCCAAATAAAAATAAAAATAATTATCAAACAGATTAATTAAATGAATGCCATAATCCTGTCGTTATTACCATCTTTAGTATGTCTTCACTAATTAGAGCTGTCTCGTGGCCATTAATTTCCCCAAATCACACATGCATCGAACAAGAAAAAAATGGATTCCATCAAAACGGATGTCCAAAAGGACCCGTACCCACATCACCTACCTTTCAACAATTAATGGCTGCTCGACGTCTCTTATGTCGAAGATATTATCCTGAAGGTGGATGGGGGTGGTGCATTGTTATCGTAGCAACTTTCGTAAATATTATCACGCATGGATTGCAGTTGAGTTATGGTGTGCATATGCAAAGGACAGCAACACGATTCAATAAGGATGTCAATGATTCAGGTAAGTCGCATATGAAAAGAAATGCTTTGCAACAATGAATGTCCTTGAAAGATTTTCTCATCCTTGCTCTGGTTCGTGTACTTTGAATTGAATTCAATTCCATCACGTTTTCGTTTATTTTAATTTCATGCATATTTTTACGCTATTTAATTCATTGAACATTCAATGCAAGTTAAATTACATTAAATAAATCTCATAACTTTAAACCAAAATTTTAATAATTTATTATGTGGGCTTTTATTAAAGTTTAATTTTTTTTTGTACTATGCTAATTGAAACCGCAACCTTTACTTGAACTTTCACTTTTGTTTTTAAAGATTTTGTGTAGCTTTTTATTTCATGACAACAAGAAAAAAAAGGTTCAAAATCATTTCTTTGACCATTAACTCTACACAAAGTTAAAAAAACATTAATCAGCTACAATTTTTTTTGCTGCTCTTGAAATTTAGTTGTAACGTTAATCATCCGAAACCCAAAGCAAGTGAAACAATTCACAAAAAAAAAGTTGTTTATATTAAAACATTGTTTCGCGACTTGAATCGAAGTTAAAGGCGGCTTCAATTCTCTTGTTGATCAATGTGTATGATAAGCAATTATGTCTTACCAAAGGGCAATTCAATTCATTAAAGGCAACACTTTTACACTGATTCAATATTATTTTTTTTATTCTGTCTTCGTCTGGCTCTTATACAACATTATTATTAAATTACGATAATAAAATTTATGTTGTGCATTGAAGAAACTGATATAAGAAAAAAAATATGTTTTAATGTAATAAAGATGATAAAAATTGTGGAGATTAATTTTGTTTAAATTGAAATTCACCTTGATACAGTTTATGTATTGCATGAGGCATTTTATGGTTAAAAAATGTAATTCATGAGGATGTTGTTCTTGAATTTGATGCAAAAATAAAAGATATGGATGAATATGATAATAATTATGTTTTGTAGACTATGATGCAATGTTGACCTTGGCCTTATGCAATGATTAAGGTGGAGGTGTTAGTGCAAATGTAACTTAAAACAGAAAAATACTGTACTTGGGATTCTTGTTTAGTAAGTTAAAGCAGAGATGACTTCTAAATCCATGCAGATACAGATCAGCAGAGCTGCACCGAGCTGTAAGATTTGTCAGAATTACACTAGGTCAAGGATCATTCACAGATCATTCGGTAGTGGAATCGGGTAATTTCTTTAAAAACTATTTCCCTGAAGCTTCGGATATCAAGTCAAAACCAAATTCCGCCAACAAACGGAAAAAATTATTTTCCTGATTGAAATAAAGCTTGCCAGAGCAACCATTTCCGTCACAGATACTTATGCAACTACAATAAATGAGTCAGTAGGTCTTATTTAAGCTCCCGATCTCAAGAGTTTCCTGGAGCTTCGGATATCTAGTCGATGATGAGCCGAGTTGCAAGATTTGTCAGAATTACACCAGGTCAAAGGTCATTCACAGATCATTCGGAAGTGGAATTGAGTAATTTCTTTAAAAATAATTTCCCTGGAGCTTGGGATATCAACTGTACTGACTGAAATTAAGGTTGCCAGAGCAACCATTCCCGTCACAGATACTTATGCAACTGCAATGAATGAGTCAGTAAGTCTCATTTTGCTCCCGGTCTCAAAGAACCCTGGAGCTTCGGATATCAAGTCGATAAGGAGCCGAGTTGCAAGATTTGTCAGAATTACACCAGGCCAAAGATTATTCACAGATCATTCGGTAGTGAAATTGGGTAATTTCTTTAAAAATAATTTCCCTGGAGCTTTGGATATCAAGTCGACGAGGAGCCGAGTTGCAAGATTTGTCAGAATTACACCAGGCCAAAAGCCATTCACAGATCATTCGGTAGTGGAATCGGGTTATTTCTTTGAAAAAAATTTACCTGGAGCTTCAAATGTCAAGTCGATGAGAGGCAAGGCCCTGACCCTCCACAAACGGAAAAATTCTTCTCCTGACTGAAATTAAGCTTGCCAGAGCAACCATTCCCGTCACAGATACTTATGCAACTGCAATGAATGAGTCAGTAGGTCTCAATTGGGCTCCTAATCTCAAGAGTACCATAATTGATGATTTGAAAACTCCAATAACTTGATAATTTGCTGTAACAATTATCTTAATTTTCCTTTCATTACCTATCAACGATAAACTTTTTTTTCATGTTGTTTTTTGACATGACTTTGAATTTCGGATTTTTATTTTCGTATATCAAAAACAAAAGATTTTAACATTGCATATTTTTTTTTTGCTTTTGGTAATTCTTCCCTCTCCTTCAAAAAAAATCTTAGATTTTCAAGTAAACATATTTTGTTGATTTCATGTTATGAAAGTTAATTGTGTTGAAAATTGATATTGATAATGGAAAATGTCTACCACAAAATATTATTTGTGGTGTAGTAAAAAAAAATTTCAATTGAAAACAAGAAAAAATAAATCGATCTAATTTTACCCAAAATTCAAAAATTAATTAAGATCATGAATTGGACAAGTTTATTGTGTCTGATGATTTCAAAAATATTCAATATGAATGTAAAGATGAAGAGATTAATAGATTTTTTTGTAGTTGTTCATTTTAGAGGCAATGTAAAACTCTAATCTATTATTAATCCATTGCTGGCTGGTATTACGACGACGACGACACTTATATACGCATTATAATAACAATTGTAATAATATTTAACTACTGTAGAAATGTCTTTTCTTTTTCTTCAAAGTAGATCATGATGTCTCGTTTCTGTTGCTTTTTAATATTTGTATCAAAGAATTGACAAAATTCAACAGAAGATTACTATTTTCATCAAAATTAATGTTCGAATTATGTCTAACAGATGTTTTGACAGATTTGATATATTCGAGAAGAAAGACACAAATTTATCTAATTATTTTAAAAAAATTTCTTTTTATATCTCATTGGTTCAAAAATATCACAATTTGTTGCTTTTTTATTGGAGAAAATAAATTTAGTTAATTTAACTGTCTAATAAATAAAGTAGAGCAAACTTTATTGTATTAGACCATCACAATCGTCAATATTTTTAGACTTACTTTTAGCATATTCAAATTTTCTTTGTCATCATGATTCTAAGCGAAATTTCTTTCAATATATAAAAATTTATGCAGTTAACTTTAAAATTAAGTAAAAAGAGGTTTGCGTCAATCCTTCTCATTTTTCTTGTAATTGAATTGTTTGCCATATCACTGAAACATTTTTTATGATAATAAATCATCTTTTAATAATATTATGACAATAAAAATTCACTATAACTCATCGCATTTAATTTGATTTAATCTTCTGATAAAAGAAGTAAAAAAAGTACTTTTATGAAATTGGGCGTAAATATGACAGCGATGCCATACACCGGTCAAAAAGATATTTTGAGAATTAAACTGTTATGTTTTTATTGCAGAAGCAATTGACTTTTTTTTTATTATTGTGTGTCATTTTGGCATGTGAGAACAAGTGAAACATTTAAGATGACGTGAAATTGATATTTTTGTCTAGACAAATGAAAATTGAGCTTTAACTTAAAAAAATCACGCTAAATATATTCATATGTGATGTATCTTAATTTTGTTTTTATATCACAAGTTTGATGGGTTTTAAAGGAAAAAAGAGGTATTTTTTTGATGATTTGATGGTTTTTAATATCCTGTAAAACTGATTTTATTTACAGAGACAATTCAGTAATATAAATTTAAGATAAAAAAGAGTTTGATTTTTTCAAACAACAAAACAATAGAACCACAACTTTTCTATTAAACAAAAAATATATTTTATTATTGTTCAATAAAATTACAAATGAGTTAGTTTACTAAATGTGTGTATTCATTGAATGTGCATTCAATACATTGTCAAATGGTTGAACAAATGGAATTTTTTTTTATCAAAATAATAATGGAAAAATTTTGTTTATTTTGGATTTTAAAAGTGCATAAACATACAAAGGGGCAAAGGACAAATAAGACCAATTGTGCCATTTACAAAACGTTAACTCACCAAGAACGATGAAAAGTTGCTACTGTCTTTTGAACAAAAGGTTCTTACGTGATATCTTTGATGCTATACGTGAAGGTGAGATATGGAGAAGAACGTACAACTTCAAACCTGAGCGGATTTCTGCAGAACTAAACATAGTTGCAAACATAAAAGTCATCAGACTTTGATGGACAGGTTATTTGGCACAAATGGACCCAACCGAGTTGCTTTAACTTACTTTACTTTACTACTTTACGCCTTGTCCTTCCTCAGGGAGTTCAGACTGTCTTCACGTTGAGCAAAGGTTATACAGAATGTCTCCATCTAGAACGTCAGATTGCAATTTGTTTCAGTTCCCCCAGGTTGTTAAATTGTCCCTCATTTGTCGTTCTGACCGAGTTGGCATCAGAGAGTGTGGAGCGCCTCCAGGTGTTCCTTGGTCGACCTCTTCTACGACTACCTTGTGGATTATATACAAGGGCCTGGTGGTAAACTTCTGTAGGGTCTTTTCGTAAGGTATGCCCAATATAACCAAATTTTCTTCTACGGATCTCCATATTTATGTTTTGCATCTCGGCTTTTCTCAGCAGTTCCTCATTCGAAATTTTATTCGGCCAGAAGATACGCAGAATTTGTCTAAGACAGCGGTTGACAAATGGTTTCAGCCTTCTCTTAATGTCCTCCGTAATGAGTCAGGTCTCACAAACATGCAGAAGGACAGATAATACTCACAATCTAAAGATGTTAAGTTGAACCGGTTTCCTATAGACTGAAGAGCACCATATACGGTTAAATATAATAATAGCTTTTCTGGTTTGCAGATCTTTAGGTGCACTGTCATCCACGCTCACCACACTACCTAGTTACATGAATTCGTTGACTTGTTCTATTGGATTTCCATTGAGCATTAAAGCAGCTTGAGATTCTGAATTAATTCGCATTTCTTTAGTCTTGTGGACGTTGATCTTCATTACAACCTTAGTCGATTGCGTGGCCAAGTCAGATAGTTTCTTTAGCCAGCTTGTCTATGAGACAGCTCAAATTTATCATCGGCATAATCGAGGCACTCAAGTCGCTCTCGGGCTTTTAAAGTTGCTTTAACCTGCAAAGAATTGATTTTCTCAAGACAAGTTTAGAAACCCAGTTATAGCTTAATGTTACATGAATTATGGAGCTAATGGACCAATACCGAGAATGACATGTGTCAAATGTTGTCAAACCTTAACAGAATGATTTTCGGTCTTACTATCGCAAATTTTGAATTGAAATCACAATAAATATTGATACTATGTTGTGATTTGAAATCATCAATAACAACCATAAACAGATACGTGTGGTTTGTCATAAAAGTTTTTCAAGTATGCAATATTAAAGGAGCAAAAACTGTATACCGATCATAAAACTAATGAAATACTTTAAATCTATTTTGGGTGTTTTTTTCACTTTAATCTTATACATTAAATCGAACTGCAAAGTTCTTCAATATTTTTTTAAAGCTTGACAGGATATTTGTGATAATTTCACTTTCATATAGCAATATCAAAAAATATCGTTTTATCCTCTTAATTGCTATCATCATACTCAATGGATTAAATGTCCTGGAAATTAGATACTCCCTATACAATGATTTCCTTCTATAAATTAACCGTAATCGATTATATGACAACTCAAATTATCACCATTTTACCTTTAAATTACATTAGAGAAAAAAATTCAAGGTATTTGTTAAAGAAAGAAACAATACTTATCTTCTTTCGATGATAAATTACTGGTCATCTATCATTTTGGTATATAAAAATTAGGTTACAATACTCTTCAAACAATAAATGAATGAAACAAAGATGAATTTTCATACACACACAAAAGAGCTTAAAAATGATGATTAATTAACTAAATTATTTGAAATGAAATATCAAATAAAAAAATTTCAATTGATTAAGTGTGAAATGAAACAAAAAATACGAGTTGAATTTAATTCAGTAAAGGAATGAAGTGTTTTTTTACTTGGAAAAAGAAAAATTGGAGTAATTTTCATGCTTCAGCGATTTCAATGGATAAAAAAATTACCATGACAGCTCTAAAATGACTTCAATACTTATCAAAATCATGAATAAGCTTTTTTACTTATCATGTAAATGACCATGCGTCTCCATGTAAAGTGGATTATTTTGAATGGAAATGAAAATAGATAAGTTTTTCTTTGACAATTTTTTTTTTGATAAAAAAATTTTTGAATTGTGGATAAAAAATAACCAGTTTTTTTATTCTTTTGTTAATTTCCTGTTTATTTAGTCAACATTATTAGTAAGTATATAAAAAAATTGAAATTTGAAAAGAAGATGATATGAAGAAAAAAAGTTGGCTTGAATGGAAGATCATTTATCTTGTTTTTTTCATATAATTTGATAATCTATTAAGGAACAACTTAATTTGTTTCAGTGAGTTAACTTGAAAGTGATCCTTAAGAGATTTTGATGGTTTTTTGCATTAAATTCATTTTTTTCATGTCAGTTAAATGTCAAGCTCTCTTTAAATGGAAATGAAATGAAATTCAATGGATTTTTTTTAAAAATGAACCACAAAATACCGATGGCTGTTATGAAATTTATTGCCATAATAGACCTACGGGCTTCACACGCCATTAAAATGACCAAATATATTTTCATTGAATCAAAATTAATATTTACTTTAGTAACTGAATGCTGAGAGCCAATCGCTCTTATCATAATATAGTGGTTTTTATCTAAATAATGGTTTCCATGCAACAAAAATAAACATTATTCAAGTGTTGTTCAAAGTTATTGAGAAAAATCAATTTGGCTCATTCAAACTCTTCCTTACACAACATTTCCATAGTAAAACTAAAATAATAATAATATGTCACTACAAAAACTTTCAAAGTTTATCTTGCTTAATAAAGAACAAAAATTCAATATATTCTATTTCGGTTAAACAAAAAATAAGATAAAAATCTGTTCTATCAAAAATTGTTGTTGTAAGAAGAGAAAAGAAGAATAAGTTAGACATAAAAATTAACATTCAACTAAATATTTTAAGATAATATTACATCAGAATAGATTATTATCAAAATGCATATCATTGTCATTTTCAGTAATGGCATAAAATTAGTTTCATATATTTTGATACAAACTAATTTTGAATATTGGAGAGAAAAATAAAATGCAATGCTGTAATATGAATTTTACGAGACAAGTCAAAGTGGCATATTTGTCTTTTGTTTTCTTCTCATAAACAAACATTTGTAAAATGTTACTATTTTCGGATGAAAACAAGTAAATTAAAGCTTATTTTATCGCATTTGCTATGTTATGTGAATTTTGCTTTTGAGAAAGGAAAATGAGTTATAAAAAATCTACTGTATGATATTCATGAGGAAAGTTTAATTTTAAAGGTTTTTGAGTTTTTTTTTGAAAATTTGATGATTTGAAATGATTTGAAAGCATTGAAGGTTTGTGAGTATTTTGAAAACTTTGAAGGTTTTTGAAAATTTTTAAGATTTTTGAGTTTTTTTTGAAAATTTGAAGGTTTTTGAATGATTTGAAAGCATTGAAGGTGAGTGTTTTAGAAAAATTTGAAGGTTTTTAAGTTTTCTTGAAATTTTGAAGGTTTTTCAATGTTTTTGAAATTTTGAAGGTTTTTAAAAATTTTAAAGGTTTTTGTTAATTTTTGAAGGTTTTTGAGTGTTTTTGAAATTTTGAAGGTTTTTCAATGTTTTAGAAATTTTGAAAGTTTTTGTAAATTTTTAGGGTTTTGGATTTTTTTTGAAAATTTGAAGGTTTTTGGAAATTTTAAAGGTTTTGATTTTTTTTGAAAATTTGAAGGTTTTTGAATGATTTGAAAGCATTGAAGGTGAGTGTTTTAGAAAAATTTGAAGGTTTTTAAGTGTTTTTGAAATTTTGAAGGTTTTTAAGTGTTTTTGAAATTTTGAAGGTTTTTGAGTTTTTTGAAAATTTGAAGGTTTTTGAATGATTTGAAAAGCTTTGAAGGTTTTTGAGTGTTTTTGAAATTTTGAAGGTTTTTGAGTGTTTTTGAGTGTTTTTGAAATTTTGAAGGTTTTTGAATGATTTGAAAAGCTTTGAAGGGTTTTGAGTGTTTTTGAAATTTTGAAGGTTTTTGTAAATTTTTAAGGTTTTTGAGTTTTTTTCAAAATTTGAAAGTTTTTGAAAATTTTAAAGGTTTTTGAGTTTTTTTGAAATTTTAAGGTTTTTGAATGACTTTGGAAAACTTTGAAGATTTTTGAGTGTTTTGGAAATTTTCCTAATTTTCCGATAATTTTTCGGAAAAAACACAGTTGTCACAATTTTCCAATCAATCTTTCTCAAACTCTCACACTTTTTTTTGTCACTCAGTCTCAATTTTTTTCTCTAAATGTCATAATTCTATAAAATCAGTGAAATCCTACGAGGATTAACTCCGACAAGCTATGAAAGCCCACTCAATAGCGTATTTCTTTTAAAAATTCATCTAAAAATTCCTTTTAACCTCAATATCCGACATTTCGTCATAAAAACATGCAATATCCATTTCATTTCAATCAAATTTATGAACTATCATCATTTGACTACGTCACAATTTGAATGCTTTCCCTGGAAAACGACCCATAAAAACCATACTTTTTATATATCTTTTAATTATTTGCATCATTAATGCTGAACAATTGCTTTTTTTTTTGGCTTTTTTTGATAAATGACTTGCAAATAAAATTTATTTTGTTAGCAGATGACCTGATACAACGCAATGACCGAAATTGTTTCTTTTTTTATTTCATTTTCCTTTTATGTTTAAATAATAACGAATAATAATGATAAAATATTTGATAAACAAAAAAGTCACTTGCTAAAAATTACACAAAAATTTCATACCAAAAAAAAACACATTAAAGACAGCTTAGTTGCCAAGAAAGTGAAACCACATGACGATTTTATTGCTTTTTTTTTGGTTATTGTAATATTATCTAAATACTTATAATTTATATCGTTCTTGAAAGTGAACAAAGTTTCTTTGGATAGATTTCATGACATGCATGTACGAAAATGTAATATATGATTTTCTGATTCCTTGATGTGTAAAAAACATTTATCACATACTTTGATTCAATTTTTTGTGTGTGTGTGCTTTGATTCTATCTTTCGTTGCTTAATAGATTTCTTAGTAGTTACAGCAAATGAGTGTCTGATCTAAATAAAAATAAATCTTGCTAACTCTTTTTCTGGCTATTAGAGTCAAAGTAGTTTGGATGTGAGAGCGTGAAATGAAGCAAGCAATGCAAGAAAAAAAATATGGAAAAAAATTCTAGTAGACAATGCAATAAATAATAAAAAAAAGAGAAAAGTTTCTTTGAACTTTGACTTTAAAACGAAATTCTTTTCAATTTTAAATGTTATTTTATATGATGACAATGAATCATATTGTGCTTTTTATTGAAATGAAATGTGAGAAAATGGTTTTGGTTTCAAGTTTCAATGAAAAAAGTCTGAAAATACAAAAAAATTGTATCATGTGTGTTTATTTTGAGATATTGTCTGTTTTGTGTTTCACTCAGCAGTGCTCGTGAATTTGTGAAGCTGCTTGAATGGGACTTTGGGCACCAAAATTGTAACCTTTACATTGTAAGTTGAAAACGCTCCGCAGTTCAAATTGATTTGGTCCGCAGACTCTATCAGTCGATGTTCAAATTCAGAGCATCAAGGGCCACAAGGGCGTTATTCAAACGGAATCGATTCTCCATGCTAAGTTCCTCAAGACGCGTGACAGATGCTTTTAGAACGACTCTGCCACACCAGGACATATCAGGAATTTTTCGTACCAACCAAAACTGGTTATTGAATTCAAACCGATATATTGCAAAGCACCATCTACAATTCAAAAGCATTCAATTTCATTGCAATCTCTCATTTTTTCATTCAATTCGCTCTGTTTACATTTTTCTTGTACAAATACTTTCAATGTAGCTACATGAGCGAGAGAAATTCAGCTTGTAGCCTAATTTCCCCTCTTTTATATAAGTCATATGAATATAAAATGTGTTTTTTTCTTACTTCCTGAGAGACAAGACACACAAAAACGGAAGATAAAATGGAAAAACGTGTAAACAATAATAATAATATTTAGATGATTTATGTGAATTGTTATTTTCGTGTTTGTTTTTTCCTTCAATTGAATGAATTGACCATAAAATTGAATGAAAAATAAACAATATTTTGTGAATTAAATTCAGTGAAGGAATTAATTGAATGAAATATAACTTAAAAATTAATTCAATTGAATGATTTTTCTTCAATTAAATTAAATTTTTTGAGATTATTTTATTAGTAACATAAATAATGATTTTTTATTTTGTTTCAGATGAATTATTTGCAAACTTTATTGAAATCAAAGCTATTTCATGAGATAATTATCTGATTTCTTGTGAAAAATGTCTAGACATTGCTATCTTATTTATTCTTGAAATTAATAGACGCACTTTCGAAATATATCTCGTATTTTTATGAATTTATTTCTTTTTAAGATGAAAATTAATTTATATCACATTAAAATACAATAAAATTCACTGAGCAGATAATATCAGAAAAATTAAATTTACAAAAAAATGTAATTGAAACTAAACTGAAAGGTCTCCACAACGGTCGAAAAGCGTCCTCTTTTTTTGTTTGGCATGTGAAATGTGATTGGTTTCAATTTAATTTAATCAAAAACAAAAATTTTTCATCAATCATGACAAACGTGCGCTCATCTACTCATACTCCATACAACTACTTCAAAGCTTGTCGATAAATTGAATCAAATTATCATCTCATTTATTTATCCGCTGAATAATCAATATCATTATTGACTAACAACTCTATCGTTCATTTGACACGCACTGTAAAATTTATTCAATTTATGCAGTTTTTTTGTGTGTGTGTTGTCGTACTTTTATTTCAATTTATATATCATTCATGTTTGAGTTGTCTTATCGAGACATAATCATAATAATACAGTTAATGTTGCATTTAATTGGCCACCAATCAATTATTTTCGCATCTCATGAATTTATGAATAAATTTTGATTTTTTATATTGCATATTAAAGTAAGTTGACTGTGATTTTTAAATTTAATATTTTGAATGATGAGATTGAAATTGAGGTAGGTTTGGTTTTAAACTCGTGTAATTGTGTTTATGAGCCTATTTGTGGCTAACTGTGTTGTTCTGAAACTCTTCAATTTATTATCCGTGTCTCTCTTTTCACACATCTCTATCAAATTTTATTTTTTCCATTAACTTTTTTAAATAAGTTACAAAAAGTTCCTAACTCTCACTTTGAGTTTTAAGAGTAATTAATTTTTGAGATCCTCTCAAAGCCACTTTCCATATTTTAGAAAAAAAAGATGATGAAATACACTTTTCTCCAAATCTCCATTCTCTACTCTAAATGATATAAGTTGTAACCTCCATTTGAACAAAAGTCAAATAAAGTTAAAAACTGCTTGTAGAAGTGCAAATTGTTTTAAACTTTTTCAAAGTAATAAGTGCTTTTTCCGACATTTTAATTGAAGTAACTTTACAGAACCAAAGAACTGCAAAATAAATGTGAAGTAAAATTTACAAAAAAAAAGATGAAAACGAGTTTTTAACTCACTCATAGTAAGTACAAATACCTGAAATAGTTTAAAATTTAAAAATAGCCATAATTGAAGTATGTAATGAAAGAAAAAAGAATAAAAAAGTAATAGGGTGATTGAACCACTTACCGTTTTTTTGCTTACATATGTAGCTAATTGTAATAAAAATTTATCATAACAATCCAATTTTAAAGCTTGATTTTCATTACAAACTGAATCACAAAATTCAGACACTTCAATTACTTACTCTTAAAATGACATTAAATGGTTATTCGACCCTAATGATCTATTAATAGCAAATTTGAATACGAATAGCTATGAATGAATTAAAAAATGTGACAGTGCATGTTGAATTGAAGTTATTTTTCTTCATTATTGGCATTTTTCTACTAAGTTAAATGTACAATGTAGTAAAAAACAATCAAAAAATTTCATGATTGCTTTACTGATTAATTCAATTGAGACCAATTTTGTTACCTATACGATCACATGACTTGGATAAGTGAAGAGTTGCGTATAAGAGCACAAAGTAAATAAGAACAAATTCAAACTAAAAGGTAAGTGTTTCAATATTTTGCTCTATACGAATGGATAATAGCTTAAAGGTTATGTTTCAGTATATTATGAGAATATTTACAGCACGGAAATGTAAATTCATTATGCCATAGTTGGATTGATAATTTGAGTTGATTTATTTTGAATGTAACTTGATCGGATTAAGGGATGGATTGACTTGAGAAGTTTCAGTGATTAATCACTACTTTATGCATAATATAACTCCTTATAATTTACGTACAGAGCACGTTATACTTTTTTCTGCTATCTATGCACATACGAATTCGTTACTACTCTTATACCTTGCATAAAGCAGGCGTAAGAAATAGAAGGCTGGAGTGATTGTCTGCAAACCTTTAGCTCAAAAGTACTAGCCTTTCAAAGCCATAAACCTCTTGGTTTACCTAGACTCGTTTTTATTTCGCATTAAAAAAAATACACACAACACGATGCTTACTCTGTCCTTTTATGTATCACTATCATTCTTATACTTCTTCATACTCTTCTCCAACATATCATTTAGCTGTTTGTTTTATTTTTTTTGTACTTCAAAGTACACACGACACATGTACCGATATTCCATTGCTCAGCATCTTACTCACATAACAAGATCATACACAAACCACACATTATTCCTCTACTACCTAAACTATGTAAAAAAAAAACATAAGTTCTACACACAATACATATCTGTTATAAACTCTAAACAGACATTTAACATTTCGACTGATGTTGCTTTTTTACTTTTATTATTATTATTATTATAACTGAAAGAAAATTGTATGTATAGGACAGTCTTATGATTACTTTGGTCTCAAACAGGTCGATTTATCGTCAGTTTCTTATTATTAGCAAGAGTTACGTTAGATAACAAAAAAAACAAATTAAATAGAATCAAAATTATAACAATAATTCATTTACTTGTGTATACGGATTTTTTTCCGCATTATTTACAAATTATCTTCTCATCAATTAGTTGTGGTACCGGCTTCAATTTAAAAGCCACATGATTTGAAAAATTTAACTACAAACTTCATGTGAAGAAATGAAGAGAAAAAAAAGTTCAATTCAAAATATAACAGGATTAACATGTTCGAGTAGTTTATAATTATTATTTGTTGAACTATTACTATACCGGAAAGTGTAGACATTTGATTTTGTGAGCAATTATCGGTTATAAGTGCTTAGATAGCTGCGAAAATTTGAAATAAAATCAAATAAATGATTTATTAAAGTGTGATTAAATTCAAATTAATTATTTTAAATGTATCAATGACAGTGAATTATCTAAAAAATATTTAAATGAAGTTTATTTTTAAGTAAATAATTGCAAAAAAAAAATCATATACGAAGAGTAAAATAAGCACACGCACCAAATAAATTAACGTAAAAATGTGTGGTGCAGTAATGAATTTACTGATTTAGTGTATTGAAATATGGCTCGAAATAAAAGTATTTCGACATTGTGCATAGCAAAATACAAATTAAAAATAGTAAAAAAATGTTAATTTACAATTTTAATTAACCAAGTATGTGGTGTTATGGTTAAAATATTTAAAATTGAATACTGAAACGCTTATGTGCTTAAGGAAAAAATGATAATGAATTTATTTGAAAAATGTAGTGAAACTGTGATTTGGTAACTGATACTGATTAACTTAACTGCAGTATTGATGTGATACAAAATTTTTAATAAGTAGAAACATTTTATGTTGGAAAAATTAGATTCAAATTCTTCTTTACAATTGTAATGTCCTAAAGTGAGTTCCATCGAATTTGCCTAGTTCGTTTCTATCAATTCATTATTGTTAAGAAAGATAGGTTTATCAAGAATCCAAAAAAAAGTTATTCTTTGGAAATGTATTTTTTTTAAAAAAATAATTAATAAGACTTTTAGGAAAGTTTTATGAGATTTTTGAGAATAATTGGGAGTTTTAGGATCCTATTGGTCGATAATTTGTTAAATACGAAAAAGATTGTTCAGAAAAATCGTGTATTTTTTAAAAGACGGAAGCTAACCTACAAAAAGTCCAAAATAAAGGAGGCTCAGAAGGGTATACCGACTTATAATCAAAAGACGGAATTGATTCATAGTCAAACTATAAAATAGTTGGAAAATGTGGTAGACAATGTATAAAATTTGTATAGATAAGACGAGTTTCTAAGATGCACACCGGGAAAAAAGGGTTATAAATTGTGTTCAGCGATGTATAATCCACCGATTTTGTTCTTACATTAGAGATTCAAAACTCAATAGAGCAATAAAAAAAAAAGTAACAGTCCATTTAGCAATTAATAATAATCTTCAGTCTTACCTAATGACTTCATTTCTGATGATTCAACTCACGGCACAGTCATCTTGTAGGGTCTTGAACATTAACGCACTTAACTTTTTTAAGTAGGAACATAGAACGAGTCTGGTGGTATACCTTATTAAGATGAATGACTGTATAGAATTAATATTTGAAGTAAGGATCTTTTTAGTCAAATCTAGCAAATAATAAAGTGTTACTCAAACGGATTTAAAATGCATTACTCTTAATTGACATTTTATTGAATATACAAATAAATTAAAAAATGTCATATAAATCAAACTTAATAACTTCACTGTGGCTTATCATGCTGTGAGAGCAATTTAAAAATCAGTCTTCATTAAATTATGTGTTTCAACTTGCATAACAATGTGTGTTTCACGATAAGTCCTCGGTTCTGGTGACACCATTCTTGCTTGAATAATTTTCTGTCTCTCTCGATGAAAATAAATGATGACACAAATCACAATTATAACAAGTGCTGTTGAAAGAAACACAATTCCAATAATGCCATAAACAATAAATGAATTCTCCTTACAATGCTCTTCCTCATATTGACTTAAAGTTATCGGTATTTTAGGATCAGAATTTGTTCTTATAAAAATTTCATGTGATACATTTTTAATGAAATCATTATCAGCTGCATTTAATACAAAATCACAGGTTTTTGGTTGAATCACGTGAATTTCACTTATTTTACTATTAAAATTACTCGATGGGTTGATTGTAAAATCAGAATCAATGTTATCAAATGAGTTATTTCGAAAGATAAAGCGAGGTTGATGAATTTTTTCCCATACAGTTAGAACATTATCAGCATGTATGTTTGTCAAGGCCAAATTATGTAACGCCGTTAAGTTGTTGTGTTCCATTTCAAAACTAGTCTTAACTGTAATGTTAAAAGCTTCAGCTTCGATAATGTGGAATGAATTGAACCATATTCGCATCTTAGCAGTTTTTGTTACATAAATACTGTTTGGATACAAACTTTGGAAGACACTGTTTTGAATTGTGAAGGTATCTGTTATTTCAAGTTGATAAAATGCTTTTGATGGTAGATCAGCTAGAAAGTTTGTATTTTCGATCAAAAAACTTTCCACAGCAAATTTTTTAAAAGCTTGAGGTTTAATGACTTTAATATTTGACTCCTTCATGACTAATTGATTCATTCGCGTTCCTATTCCAGAACCACTGAACTCCTGAAACTCATCAATTGTACAGTTGATAAAATGCAAATCATCGATTTTACCAATGAAAGCATAGCTAGGCACTGATTGTATGTAGACATTCTCAAATCGTAACTCGACTGGATCATTTCTGAACTGAAATGACTTTTCACCTATTTCAAGATTGTGTATGTTATACAATTTAATCCACTGTAAGTCACTTATCTGACTAAAAATTGAGGGTCGTAGAATAAGAGTATCACAATTGCTAATCTGTATGTAATGAATACTGCCATTATGTGGTGGCATTTCCATTATTTGTTGGGCAAAATTACAATTACACGATAAAACAACATGATTATTTGTGTATGTGCAGGGAATTGGTACTGGAGTTTCAACTAACTCAAATGATGTGGCAGAGAAATAGTTGATTATTGTAATTAATAATGTTAAGTACTTCATTTTGTTCAGTAAATTATTTCACTTTTACTTTTTTTTCACTACAAAAATGTATTTTATTGCTTCTGATATTTATCTTACTGTACATTCTGGTGACTAAGACTGAACTGTTATAATTTTTTGTCACATAAGCATTTATGCACTAATATAAATGTATATAAAGTTTATTTTGATAAGATAACACAAAACAATATACAATGTAAAGGTATATTTTCAATAAAAACTATTGTGTTAGTACTCGGTTATTAAAATTGAGATCGATGTATTTCAAGATACGGAAATACGATAACTGATTCAATAGAAAAAAGTAAAACACATTAATAGGCCCTTAACTCATAAAATTTTAAGTAAATAAACAATATTTCGTGCTATATTCATAAATTTTAATATTGTATTAGTTTCTAAAAATGTAAAGCAAATATGTATGTGACTTATTAACACATCTAAGCTAAATTTAATGACGATTTTAAGCATTTTTGTGTTAACCATTGTATAGTTTTCTTATCGCTGACATCATTTTAAAAAAAAATATTTAGATCATTATCGACTTAAAGTTGTGTTTGTAATATTAGGGCTCGTAAAGTTTAGGGCTATGTCGAATTCGACCTCAAGTATTTTAAATTATTTTTTGACTCATAAGCGAATAATTGAAGGTATTGATGATCCTGTAAAGCAGATTCCGCTTCACTAGATTCACATTTAAAAAAATCCTTGTAATGAAAATATTATTCAAGAACAAAGATCTCACTAATTACATGTGATAAAATCCAGACAAGAAGCAACAATGTAATAAGATGATAATAAATTATTTGCTTTTTCCTGTTTTCTTATTGATATCTCTACTGTTTTCATGTTTGTCGGCTGATTATTATACAAAGTCTCTTTAACTGAAATAAAAAATTTACTTTCAAATTAAATCATCTTCATTATACGCATCTTTTAATACAAAAAAAGAGTAATTTGATATAAAGTGAGCTTCTGATCTCATATTTTTATGTATCTCAACAATTAATTATCAATTTCGTTCTACACCGTCCCACAGATTCCTTTTACATACAATTTTAGACCTGTTTCGTTATTTATTGAGACCGCACACTTCCATCTTAATAATATCAAACACATTAAATTGAAAAAAAAACACATATTTTTGACTTAAATTATGTTATCCGTACATTTTTTCATATCATTAACTACCTAAAAATGCATCGCATATTCACAATAATAACAACAAAAAAATAATGTGCAAGGAGTAATAAAATACGGTTAAATTAAGATATTTTATTGCACATTATACATTCTTTTTTTTTTACATGTAAAAGTATTTGTGGATTGCCAAAAAGTATTCCCTGATTTTATTGCATTTTTGTGGCATCGCATCGTAATGAAAGTGTATAAATTGTGTTGTTATTGCATTAATTTAAATGAGAGTAGTAATTTATTTAATGGTAATTGTGTTAATGTGGGTTTTTTTTGTGTTTCTTTAGAATAAGACTACGATACAGTTTTTTTTTAACTGGAGTTGTTATTTATTTTATCATGAAAGTTGTTCTGGTGCATTTTCTGTGCAGTTGAGGGATTTTAGGTCAAATTATAAAGTAGCAATGTCGTTAAAAGATAAAATTTCATTCTCATGAAGGAAGTTTTGAAATGCAATTCACAGTGGGTCGAAATCTGATAAGAAAGTGTCAAAATGTGATTTTAATTTTTTTTTGTTGATTGAAGTTATGAATGACCTTTGCAGTATCAGGAAATGTTTTTCTGGCTCTCTTGATCCTCGCCGAAACGCTCGGGGTTTCAAGAACTCCGCTTGAAGCGTAAAATCGATCCTCAGCGCCATTTGATGGGTTTTCAAAGAGAATCTGAATGACCTTGGCAGTATCAGGAAACGTGTTTCAGACTCTCTTAAACGTCACTAAAACGGTCGGGGTTTCAAAAACTCCGCTTAAAACGCAAAATCAATCCTCAGCGCCATTTGATGGGTTTTCAAAGAGAATATAAATGACCTTGGCAGTATCAGGAAGCGTGTTTCAGACTCTCGTAAACGTCACTAAAACGCTCGGGGTTTCAAGAACTGCGCTTAAAGCGTTAAATCGATCCTCAGCGCCATCTGATAAGTTTTCAAAGAGAATATGAATGGCCTTGGCAGTATCAGGAAGCGTGTTTAAGACTCTCTTAAACGTCACTAAAACGCTCGGGGTTTCAAAAACTCCGCTTAAAGCACAAAATCGATCCTCAGCGCCATCTGATGGGTTTTCAAAGAGAATATGAATGACCTTGGCAGTATCAGGAAATGTGTTTCAGGCTCTCTTGAACCTTACTAAAACGGTCGGGATTTCAAAAAACCCGCTTAAAGTGCAAAATCGATCCTCAGCGCCATTTGGTGAGTTTTCAAAGAAAACTCTGACGTGAATATCTGCGTTTTGTGAAACTCTCTTTATCTGAATAGTCATCGACGCCTTTGGTCTTACTGTTTATTCTTCACTTTAAGCAAACTCATAATTATGAAATGTTGCATTTCAAATCACATTTTTATTGCAGTTGAAAAGAGTGTTTTTGTCTGTTATCTCAGACATTACGATGACTGACAACCATATTGCAGAATTTCAAATGTAACAATTACGTCCATTGAATTTGCATTGGAGATTAAGAAGAAAAAAAAAACATTTACAATTTAACAAAACTAGAGAAATATTTCAGCTTAGAGTGGAGTAATAAAATGTAATTGCAATTGAATTAGTTATTGAGAGTTTTTCAGAAATTACATACGTTAAATGTAAGACTTTGCCTTTAAATACTTTTACAGCCCCGTAACTCGTCTCATTTATGCTAATTTCAAATCCCTTTTTGTACATTTCTTTCAAAACTTGTCATCATCGTTGCATGTATGCAAAAATATCATTTTAACATTAAAATGCATGTGCATTCATATCATCATCTAATGAGTACACTCATTTACAAGCCATATCATTTCATTGAAGGCTGTTTATTTGCCATTTAACGTAAATTATATTCATTTATTCAAGAATTTAGAGCGCGTGTATATTTCTGTTTTTGTTCCATTTTATCTCACTTTGATATGCAAAAACAAAACAATGATTCTCACATATGAAATGAAAATAAAGGAATAGCAAATGGTCATATCATGCAGTAACAAGGCATCAGGCAGACGACAACCAACAAACATATTTTATATTAAAATGAAAAAAATAAAATAAAACAACATGCAGAGTTATAAAGTGTGAGATAAAATGTGTAATAAAGTATGTTTTGTGTGTTGAAACATGAAACTGCAAGAATTTTAAAGACTTCATTTTATGTCAATATACAAAAAAAAAAGAATTACACACTTGGCATTACTCGTGACTACGATTGTGTTAAATGTTGTGTACTGGTCAGTTTAAATGGAACTTAATATCATTTAAATTGCTAAGTCAGTTTTAATTACTTTATTTACATTTTAACATATGATACAGCAGTTTCCTTCAACAAGTGGTGAAGTGCTCGATGTAGTTTGAAATGGAAAACGTGTGAAATTAGATCAGATAAAAATTCATGGAAAATATTCGGATTTCGTGATTTACCTTATAATGTTAATTTTTTTATGGATTTACGCGTCCATAAGGTAATGTTTGAACAAATTTTGTATCGCATCATTACAAGTCAGTTAAATTGTGAATTACAAAGAAAACAAAGAACAATGTAAGAAAAAATAAAATTCAAATCATAAATTTCAAAGAAAAAGAATTTCGATTAAAATGTCTGTAATATCACTTCGTCGTTCTCTTTCACTTCCACACTTGGACTCGCGACAAGATTCCGGTGTGGGATACAGTGGCGGTGGTTCCTGTAATGGAATCGATCAAATGGCGTATTACGATGAATATCAGTATCAGCAATATCATAATCCTGGAAATTGCTTGCAACATCCCGACATTCCATTTGGAAATGGATTGGCAGCAGATTTGCGTCAACTTCTAACGTTACGTCAACACTATTATCCTGAAGGTGGTTGGGGGTGGATAATTTCAGTTGTTGCTCTTTTCATACAAATAATAACTCATGGCTTGCAACTATCTTGCGGGATTTTTATGTATGGAATCATGCGTCAATACAAAGAAACTCATGTAAATGCAGGTAAACTTAATTTTTTTTTTATCTTTGTGTAATATAATTAATATTAATGATTGTAAATAAATAATATAAAGTGTTGCAACATAAATTTTATTTATGAATTTCATATCATAAATTTTATTAAAAGTGAAGATAAAAACATTTGAATGCAAGTTAATTCTATGCAATTATCTGAATAAAAGCAACCATATTGCAGCATAAAATTTATTAATATCAACAGATGTTGTTGCTTTGAATGCAATTTAAAAGTTAATTTGCATATAAAAAGTTTTCTATTGAGGTGGAAAAATTAATTTCAAAGCTGAAAAGGAAGGTTATGCAAAAGTTAAGCATAGGTAATTCAAAAGTGGTTAAAGGTAATGCACTGTTGTGAGAACAAAAAATTTGAAAAAAGTTCGCGTCACAGTTCAAAGTTTTTTTAATTGTGTGAAGTTAGCACAATCATATCAACAAAAAAAAACCATTTCAATGTATGACTATGAAAATTTTTTAACAAGAACTTTTTAATCATCTTTTAGATCATTTTTTGTTTGTTTGAGTGAGATAAACATAAAAAAACAAATAATCTGACTAACTTTTTTAGTGGTATACACAAAAAAGATCATGAATCATCAATTTTTATAATCACAGACTGATCTAGTAAAGTAAATTTTTTCTTTTCTTTTCACATGGTACATTAGGAGTGTTCATACAAAATGAAAGTCGAAATATCGAAAACCGGTAAGTCTCATTCGAAAGATAATTGAATTTTGAACAACTTTTCCAAAAGAAATTTTTCGATCCGAGGTCATCTTCATGTCCCCCTAAGGCCCTAAAGTTTCGTTGATTTTGCCTGTTTTATCCCTTTTTCTCCGGGCTTTGTTATGTTTTTTTCTATTGTATATATTATACCAAACGTATACAGTACAGAATATACCAAGCTTGTATTGTATAAAATGTACCAAACTTGTATTGTATGAATGAAATTTAATGTTATCATTATGAATCACAATGTATGAATGGTCAAAAAAAATAAATGAGATTTTTTTTTTATTCTTATTTTTGTTTTTATATTTAAATATATAATGTTTTATGAATTTTTATTATATTATATTATTATATTTTTAATCATGATTTAATTTATATTATTTATTTAGAAAAATAATAATATTAATAAAAAAATACACTTAAAAAAAGGAAATAATTAATGTAAAGTTTTGCAGTGTTTTTTTTATTTATTAATTCAGGATGGTAAATAGGATAAGGCCAATGAGAGTTTTTTTATTTTTATTTCAAGAAAAAATACCAAAAGAAGAAAATTTATAACAAATTCAATCAAAATTAATTGTTACTGATGATGATTTTAAAAATAAATCGAAACGTCTAAATAAAAATAAAAAACTCTCATCGGCCTTATCCCATTTACCATACTGAATTATTACAATTAAGGGCTATTTTCAAATAATAAATTTAATTTTTTATTTATTATTGCATTTCTGCAACATTTTGAATGAAAAAAAACTAATGTATTTTTTTAGCTAAAAAAGCTTCGTTTTTATTAAATAAATAAAAATATTAACAACATAACACATATAATTAATCATCTTCATCATTAGAATCCGAATCGTCTTTATATTCCTCAACATCAAGAGCCTTTTCATCTGAATCATAGTCGTCATCGTTGTCATCAATTTTTTCATTTATATATTCATTTTCGTGTTTCGTTTTAAAATATTTAAAATCCTTTTTATTTTTATAATTTGTCATTTTTTCTCTTTACATTAATTTTTTCCTTTTTTTAAGTGTATTTTTTATTAATATTATAATTTTTCTAAATAAATAATATAAATTAAATCATGATTAAACATATAATAATAAAATATAATAAAAATTCATAAAACATTATATATTTTAATATAAAAACAAAAATAAGAATAAAAAAAAAATCTCATTCATTTTTTTTGACCATTCATACATTGTGATTCATAATGATAACATTAAATTTCATTCATACAATACAAGTTTGGTACATTTTATACAATACAAGCTTGGTATATTCTGTACTGTATACGTTTGGTATAATATATACAATAGAAAAAAACATAACAAAGCCCGGAGAAAAAGGGATAAAACAGGCAAAATCAACGAAACTTTAGGGTCTTAGGGGGACATGAAGATGACCTCGGATCGAAAAATTTCTTTTGGAAAAGTTGTTCAAAATTCAATTATCTTTCGAATGAGACTTACCGGTTTTCGATATTCCGACTTTCATTTTGTATGAACACTCCCATTGGTACATGTCCACGTCTATTGAACTCCTAAATCAGTTTAAATAGAAAAAAAAAGTTTTTTTTGAACTTATTCTTAATCCATTACTTAAAGTTCAATGATATAAGACAAAAAAAAGTGAATTGGTGAATTTTGAAAAAAAAAATTCAATTTATTTAAAGAAAGATTTTTTTATCAGTTATTTCTAGTTTCAACCCATTCAAAACCACTGGATTTTATTTTCTTTGCGACTGTGACAATCAAGCCGATACAAAACCATTGCGAGAGCAAAATCTGAGCCATGTGATCCTTCGAAGGCTTTAACCCGAAAATTTTTTTTTATGATTAATGTTCTCAAGGTTAAAATTTTAACATATCAAAGCATGCATTTTGAACTAACCTGATAATTTCCCTTAAAGTCCATTATTGGGTTAAAATCAAATTATTGATAATATTTTAAATGCTTACCCGCTTGAACCGAAGACAAATCTCATTTCAACTTTATGTCCAATTCAATTTGTTTCACTGAAACATTAAAAACGATTAATGACATCATAAATATTATTTTTTTTTCCTTTGCATATGACTGGCGCGCCAATAATCAGTTAAATGGAAATATTTAAAAAAAAAACGATAAATGCAAAATTTCATTATTTTACTTTTAATTTATCAACTTTTCAACTTAAAACTAAAAAAAATCACGAAAGATAAAAAAAATCTCTTAAATGATTGCATTTGACTTTTTTGTAAAAAAATTAAATGAAATAAAATAAAATGAAATTGTTCAATCAGTACACAAAAAAAAAATCATGCTAAAAAAGGAAGAAAAAAAGTCATGTAAAGTCAAAAAATTTATTATTATTATTAATTTAGCGTAAAATTAAAGTATGTAATTTATAATGTAAATTTATTGAATTTAAATGTAATTTGTCTGTGAAATTACACAGTAAAAGTATTTTAAAAAGATTTCTTTTAAGAAAAAAGTAAAAATAAATACTACAATAAATGATGATAATAACAAGTGTCAGACAATTATTATAATTTCTTTTTGGACAGATTAACAATCCACAGGTGGTAGCATCACAACAATTATTATTAATTTTTTTATCTGCATCTTTTGTGTGTTTTTAGTGCATTTCGTAAGAAAAAATGCACTATTACAGACGGTTTGTCCGCCGTCACTCCGTAAGTCCTTAAGTCCGTAAGTCTGTAAGTCTGTCCGATCCACGCATAACTCCGGAATGGTCCATCGGAGCAAGGTCGGGTTTTTTTTATTAGACAGAGGAGGTCTTAAGGATGATTTTAAACTCATTAGTTTTGAGATTGGGCTCATGGATTAAGCTCCAGAGCCTTCAGAGCCTGAAATCGGTAAAAATACGTTTTGGTCTATAACAACGGAATGGTTTATCGGATCAGGGTCGGGTTTCTTTTGTTCAATAAAGGGGCTCATTAGAATGAAATTTAACTCATTAGCTTTGAGATTGGGCGCAGGTATTGGGCTCTAGAGCCTGAAAACGGTCAAAAGCCCAAAATTTCCCAAAATCGACGATTTTTCCGAAATTATATATTTTTTTAACGATTTTTTGTTACTATCATTTTTTTCCAATTTTCCGATTAAAATATTTATAATGATTCATATATATTTTATTTAAAACGTAATTTTATTCAATGAATCGAGTCCCATCGAAATGCACTTTTCTAAACCGCCCAGTGGTTAGGAGTTCTAATTTTATTTGTTTTTGTTTTTGTTAAGATAAAGCAATAAAGAGGAAAAAAAAGAAGGCGCGTGATAAAAACATAATGCAGGAATGTTAAAAACTTGCCATTGGCAAGTGTCTTCACTCACTTATTTTATTTATATTTTGACATTTCACGTATTTTTTTTTTGTGTCACAATAATATATTTTTTTTTACCTTTTTGAATGATAAAAGTAAATTTTGGTGAATTACGATGATACTTTAATTCAATTAAGAATAAATTGAGATGGGAAAAGATCATAAAACTATTTCATCAAAGCAATTACTGAAATTGAGCAATATAAGTCATAATGATTTTCTAGGTGATGAAAAAATAATGTGTTTGATGTTTTTTTTTTGAAATTTTCAAAATTTAACGAATATTTTTTCAATTAGATGAAATTGAAAACTTTAATTAAAACTGAAAGATAAAAAGCCTCTTGAAACAGTATCTGAACGAACTGTGTTGAATTTTCCTATGAATTAACCCATTAACCGCCTCTCCTAGAAATATTGAGTTTAGAGCAAAACTTTTTTCTAAGATTTGTTCTTTGCGTAAGAGTGATCACTTTTCTCTTCGATGAAAATTATGAGTTTCTTCCAAAAATTTTACAGGAGAGCCGGTTGAAAGTCTCGTATGATATAAGAGAAATACGTACAGAGCTCTTATAAGTGGAGGAAAAAATTGGATGACTTCTCATCTTACTTCTGCTAATAATTTTCTTATAGTAATCGAAAAAATCAAAATAACTGGCCCGACACCTTTTAAACATATCTAATTATCTATCTTGAAAATTTAAAGAAGATATTTTAAGAATTTCTATAAGAAATCCAACTCCAAAGTTACTTGGCGAAAAATCGACTAGCGGCGGTTAATGGGTTAAAAAAGCAGCTTTAAATTTCAAGGCGGTGCCTTATTAAATTTCACTTTTTTCTTTGTGTATGTGTATCTTCTCGTTTTTCACTGTATTTTCGTAGAAATCATTGAAATCGCTAGAAAATCGATGTATCTAGAGTGCTTTTTCGATTCACATTGATACGACGATATTATCATGCATTATTAAACGTGAATCATTCAATGCTTAATATGAATGGAAAAATCAGCATTCCAAAATTCTTAAAATTCGATGATAATCGAAAAAAAGTGGAAAAGAAGGACAAGCTACAGATCGAAGAAAAGATAAATTAACTAAATAAGGCAACGCCTTGAAATTCGTAGCAGCTTCTTTAAATCATAGGAAATTTCCACAAGGTTCGCAATGAGCAATTTTTTTAAGTAAGTGATTGAAGCCAGTACCTGCAGTTTAAATATAATTTTATTTGAACATTACAAACCACATTGAAAAAAAAAATTAAAACAAAAACTTCTTCACATTTATAGACACTTCAACTATTAACCACAGTGTGGCGTTAAGACATTGTTGGCTATTTCTTTATCTATTTTTATATAAAAATTTAATGAGAGCCTTCTCTACAAACAAATAATGTAATATGTCATATTTTACTTTCATTCATGTTCGTTTTCTTTGAAGAAAGTCAACAAAAAAATACAACCCATCAATACATGCCTGACTTATTGCACGTGACACCATATAATTTATCAATATTCGATTCAATTTCAATGAAAATCATATTTTGTATATCTGTATGTGTATTTTTATAATAATACGTTTTGTGTTTCTTGTATTTTTTTATTTATCATAATTTATGTAGTGTTTCCCTTTTTTTGATTGAATTTGAAGTGAATTTACATATTATTGACAGTTACTTGTTAGTGTGTCAGTTATATTTGATCGACATCTATCAGTAAGAACAAGAAAAATGTATCGAAGGTCACGTTATCGAATTTCCTTCATAAAATAATAAAGACCTGTTGTTGAAATTTTCCTTTATCATTTTTTATAGTGGCAATAACCTCTTCCGTGGGATGTTAAGTTGAGTTGAAAGATAACACCCACACAATTGTTGTTTCAAAAAAAAATATACAAACATTATCGTTTGTTGTATGAAACTGAATTTTAAAGGTAGCATCAAAGAAAATTGAATTTTATGAGAAAAAAAGGAAATTGCGTTCGTGTTGTCATTACAATGCAAGCTTATCTAAACACACAGATGGCAGGTAAAATATCCGGATTTTTTCCCCTGCTTAAAACAGAACACTGAAGTGTTCCTTGATTCCTTAATAATAAAAAAGAATGAAAAAAAAATCCAATTAGACACAATGAGGTCAATGTTTGTTTGTTTCAATTCAAACATAATCATCATCATCATCATCATTACTTCACTTAAAGAACATGAAAATAAAGACGTTTGTTTATTCAATTTATTATTTTCTTGTCAACTTTTGTTGTTTTGTACAAGACCTGAGCTATAGTGTGTGTTATGTTCTTGTATAGTTTTTAGAATATTTGTATAACATAATTTCGTTTTCGGGCAATCTGTTAATTGCTTTGTAGTGATTATTATTATTATTTATATATTTATTGTAATATTTATTTTAGTTTCCATGAAAGCTGATGCATTGATGATCGAATTGAGTTCATTAAATATCGATTTGAATATCTTTGGAAAATTTCAATTAAAATGTATGTGTTTATTTATCTTTTTCTGTAAAATGTTTACGCAAATGGTTATTGATCGTTGAATGTTAATCGCAATGTGTAGAATTGCATTAAATTATAAGGGAAAGGAAAATGACATAGAGGACGCCACATTTTTTTTTTTGAAATTTTTCACGAAAGCTAAGTTGAAATGAAAAAACAGTGAAATACGGGTCTCATTTTTTTGTAATGAAGGAGCTCCAATCAGTTTTTCATATAAATAGACACACTCCATACAAATATACGTAAGCGATCGCAGCGCCATCAGAAGAAATTGTTGTTTTAAGGAACTAATCATAGTTGTTTCATCTAGTTCAAGATTTGCCATATCGCTCTGGTTTCACATGAAAATAAGTTAAATCATCTTAACAAGTTCATAGTTTATTATTTTTTCAGTCTCTATACAAATAAATACAATTTAACTTATAATTTAAACATTAAAATTAACAGAAATTTTGTACATAAAAGTGAAATTTAACATTAAATCTTCAAACGAAAGTTCCTCTCAGCAAATAATGATAATAATAATAAACGAATTGTATTACAGAGAGTTTGAAGCCTGTTAACATAAAAAAAAAATAAAATTAGAATCAAAATTGACAGTCCTGAGTTAAATTTTAATATATATTTACCAATAATTCCGAGGACAAAATATTTTTCCGTGTCTGTGATCATACCCAAGCCCAACATTGTTCCAAATGTCAGCATATATGCACAATATGAAAATACTGCAAAAATCATCCAAAACGATAAATATCCGGACGCCTTGCGAATGGCACCATAAACAAGGAAAATTGAGCAACACAATCTTAAAAGACAGGTGAAGGTGAGGATTGGTCCTTCGTGCTGTTCCAGGAATAGAGCTAAAAAAAATACATTTTTTCTTAAAATAATGGAATTGAAGTAAAAAAATTGAACTTACGATCATGACACCAAAAATTCGTTTTAACTAAATAAATTTGAAGTATTTCATCTGCTATGTACAGGATTCCAATTAAAATTGTTAAGCATCTGAATAAAACTGCAATTTTGCTGCGAGATTCGTCTGATTTTAATTCCATTGTTTTTTTTATCACTATTGATTTTATTTGAATTTGACGGTTAATTCTAAGATGTTGTTTGGAGTGCTTTGTTTGATATCACTGATTTAATTTGATATGATTTCAATCATTTTATAGTATGGATTCTGCCGTATTATGCGAAAAATTCTCATATTTTTCAAGTTAATTTTGTGCTTTTAAACAGTCAGAAAATTTAAAGTTTATGAGAATTGAAATCAATTTTATTTTATGTAATGCGTGGAAAAAATCTGCTCATAAATTCTAAAAAATGTCGTAAAATTTAAAAAAAATCATTCCATATACGAATTTCATTCAAATAAGGGCAGAATGGTTAAAACTGCCTCAAAATTGTTGTAAATTAACAGATCTATTTACATTAATTATAAAAAACAATCGAAATGCGTAACAGCAACCACGACATTGATATTCGCAACTCTTGATTCATATGACAACCGGTAAAAATCTAAAATTAGCCGTACTAAATTTGACACTGTCCTGTTAAAAATTCGGCATCGCATGACAAGCGTGTGAATTTGAAATTTGCGTCACTAAACAACATTTCAGTGCACGATGATAGCAAATCAGTGCTCTAAAATTCGAAATTTAATTTAATTTAAACACAAAGCAGAAATCTCAAATAAACCCACATGTGATAAGTTCTTTGCACAACATAAAGTAAATAAGGTGCATTTTGAATTGATACTATTTTGCAACATATTGTAAATAGCATCCCTGTAAAAAATTTTACTGTAAATTCCACAGTCACTTTTCGGTTAATTAAACCGAAAAAACTGGTTGAATTTACCGAAAAAACTGGTAAATTCAACCAAAATATTGGTTAAATTTACCAGTCAAATTGGTTGATTTTACCTATAAAAATCGGTTC